>JAPDSC010052071.1:50184-89720 GCA_026290005.1 Latrodectus geometricus | reverse complement strand
TCAAAACCGTGTACAAAAAGACCGTGTAAAAACAGACTTAGGTGTAACTCTTTTGTAAAATGAACTTTTATTCAGTTTCCTATATACCGATCATTTCTTTGCAAAGTAACCGATGAAAACTATTGTTTCTTGAGTTTTATATTTCTGTATATAATAATGTTACACATAGGATAATATAATTCTTATTTCCTTCAACAGAGAGAGAAGAGAGATGCGATATTTATTTATATTCTTCGATCAGTTAAAATATTTAGCTCTCTTATACAACACAAAATTGTTTCATATTTCAGATAATCATAGAAAAACATTTCTTTATGCCATATTATCTATAAAATTATGTGAATAATTTAAATAGTGTCTTCATCTCAAATTCTGTTCCAGAATCAATGAGCGAGGATACATCTGTTTATTAAATGGAGTTCCCATTCCGAAGTAATATTGGATAAAAAAATATTTTTGCATGTGATGCTATAGATAAAATTAGATTCGCTATGTTGAATAGTGCTTAAACGACAAATTTCTGTTCTAAACAGCAAAATTAAGAATGATTGTCTGGTTACTAAAAGTTCTTACAGAAAAGTCTTATACCTCCAATGGAACGGGAAAATTCTTTTTATATAAATCATGCTATCTATGAAATTATAGCCAACCATAATAGTTTCTTAAAATTATGGTCCAATATGCATAACTTCATGCTAATTTCGAAGACCAAAATTTAATAGGCAAGGGTTTTTCATTTTCTAATCGCCTTGTACTGAAGCAACATACTTATAATGCTATTTATTTATTAAATTTCTTAAATTTATTCTAAAATTGTTAACTTTATTAATAAAAGAAGGTAAACGAATATTATGACATTTACTTTTGCAATCTATCAACATTTATTATTCTCTCTATAATGTTAATTGTAGCAACAACGTACTAACAAATGAAACGTGAGAGCAGACTTTATTGGTTTAACCAGCAAGAACTTTTACATGGTTTCGGTCAGAAATATTTAGATGCGGATTGTTCTTGTATAATATATAAAACAAAACATCTGTAAAAGAACCGCCTTTTTAAAAATTTAACTTTTAAATATGGTTTTAAAATAAGGGTAGTAATGTTTCATTCGGAAATAATGGTAAAATGCTCTGAAAAATATAAATATCAAATAATGATTTTACTTGGAAATAAATATTATATTGTGCAATTTTGATCTTCAATTCCATTACTTTTGTAAACATAAACATTATAATGAAGTTATTAAATAATGAAATATGTATAATTATTCTAAGATTTTTATATTCATTATTTTATAGTGTTAAGTTACAAAATAATGTATAAAAGTTCAACTATGATTATTTATGCATTAGTACTAATAACTCATACTTAGTAAGATTGGTTTGTTTGTTGATTTACGATCATCTTTTGCATAGGATTAGATCGCCTGGGACGCAAGTTTCAAAGGGATTCCAAATCATTATAAATACTAAGTCAGAGGTAAGAATCCCTCATAAGAAGTATTAAACTGAGAGTATTAAGTAATGTTACCTCCAATTCGGTAATAATAATGTGAATTTGTTTATAGATTTTCTTTTAAAGCGTCGGTAATTAAAATATAAAACATCTTACTTTCAGAACTGGTTGAAGTATCAATTAAATTTAGATTTCCATGCTTGGTAAATATTTTCTGTTTGTGCTTCTGCTTTTATGAATGTTACAAAAGAGGTATGTTCGGAAAAAATACTGTTTGTAGTATGCATTAAGTCAATGTTCTCAGGATTATTATCAACTCATTTCTTTAACCTATATTTTAATTTCTTTTGATAAAAGAAAAGGAATAAAAATGTGGAAATGAAATAGGACAAAGAGGTCTCAGTATGCGAGAATTAAAGACATTTTGCAGTTATCACAATTTCTTTTTTTTTGTATTTACACTTTTTATTTCGTATATTACTCTTTTTCGTTGTTAAATAAAAATGTTATTTGAAAAAATTATAAAACTCCATTTTACTTATAAAGTGATGTGATCTTTCCTAAGCCCAGCATTGTAATATTTTCTTCATTTCGATTGGTACTTTCAATCGAAAGTAAGAAAATGTTACATTGTTTTGACATAATTAATGATTTGCAGCATTTTAACTAAGATTAATGTTGATTGTCTTTTCCTCAATGATTTAAATTACATCTGAAACATTAGGTTTGCAAAAATATCAATAAAAGGAAAAAACTGAGCATTATATAATTATTAAAGTAAAATATTTTTGTGTGAAATTTTAAATATATAAAACTTTATTGTAAGAAATCTCAAACATAATGATTATTAAATAAAATTTATAGTAATTTATCCTCCTCTCTATGTATGCGTATGTGATCATCAATTGCACATCCACAAATTTTTTAATTAATATCAGACTACTAACCATATGACTGCCATTTTGGTTCTTTGCATAAATGATGGGATTTGGAGTGGAGGTTGGCAAGACTTCAACATCATTACTTCTTTATAGTGAGAAATTAAGAGACTTTTGTTGATGCTGCGATTAACTCGTTTACTACTTGGAATCTTAAGAGAGTTTTTCACATTATATGTCTTACATGATATAAGTACCGAAAATAAGTTGAAATATTTTTGTGTAATTTTTAAGCCAAATTCTTGAAAAATCATTTAA
The DNA here is from genome assembly GCA_026290005.1 of Latrodectus geometricus. NCBI lineage: Eukaryota > Metazoa > Arthropoda > Arachnida > Araneae > Theridiidae > Latrodectus > Latrodectus geometricus. The sequence goes on along the minus strand of JAPDSC010052071.1, from coordinate 87,066 downwards.
GAAACATAAAATGATTAATTTTTTATTTATGAAAGTTATTGATTGCCAACATACATATTTAATATACTATGACATGAAGCATATTACGTTGTGAAGTAAAGAATGATCTCCTAACAATCAGGATAGGAAAAACAAGTGCCAAATTATACTTGATTCACATAAACAAATAATACTAGAAACAAGGATAAGTATAAAGAGAAATATTTCAGCACATTTCACGATAGTGAAAAAATATTTATTTAAATCGAGTTTCATTTTCAATGGGGATTTTCATGACATAAATCAAAAAAGTGTTTTCCAATTACATGTATATATATTTTCTTCCATAACTTTTACCATTAAACAAATAATGGTGCCGCCATCTAGCGATCGGAGAAATAACCGTTTCTTTAATTGTCACTTGCTACAGAATATCTTACAACAGAATGCAAGAAAATTTTCATAATAAGTTTAAGTGCATATCATTAATTTCATCCCTTTCTTCTTATCCTCCCTGACATCATATAAACTCATTTTATTTCAGAATTTTTTTACATTTCTACTTCTTCTTTATCTTTTTTTCAGTTCACACATTAGCAAATATTTATATTATTAGATTATCTTACACTTAGGACAGTTATAAATGCTTTTTTCGTAAAAAAAAGGATGTTTAAAAAAAATCAAGAAGTGTATTCTTAGACCAGGATCGTCCAAAAAATAAGGGGGGGGAGGGTTAATGATGTTAATTTAATTTTGTGCCGCAAATTGATGATTCATATTTTAGCATCCAATGATTTATTTTCTTCTAGAATGCAGAGAACACAAATTTAAATTACATGAAATTATAATAAGCGAAAACCACTTCTAGCATTCGCCACAGACACATTCGTTCTTCTTTACCTCTCTTTTTTAAGTATGTCGGCCTGCTGCCTCTGTAGCGCCTTCTTGCGGTCTTCGAAATCATTACAGGGGCAAAGCTAATTGTGGATATCTGTTGATACCCATATTAATGATTTGTGACCTAAAAGTATCCATACTAAATTTGTGAAATTTTTGTATAAAAATTTTCAAAACAATAATAGAAACTATTTTTATGTTAATTACAAAATATATTACATTGGAAAGTAAAAATAAAAACATAAATTTATAAAAATTTTTTAAAAGATGCTGATGTGCTGAACACAAATGAGAAAAAATTAAATTTTCTTGTGGTTGGCAACTAGAACTATTTGTGAGGGGGCGCTGGGTAATTCAACATGAGGAGAACGCATGAAGTGAAAACAAGGGGTCAGCGAGGAACCGGTTTTTGGACGGGAGCAAGCGGAGGCCTGTCGAAGAAAGGAGAAGGGTTCGAGTCGCCGGAGTTGCCTGGGGAGAGAATCCTGACGAGTGACTGAACGTGACAAGGTCAGTGCCGAAGCTGAGAGAGAACCGGGGATAGTTGCGAAGGAGGCGAGACGATGAACCCGATTGGAGCTGAGACACATTGATATTTTCCCGAGGGTTCCTGGTTGTCCGGTCCAGTAGTAAGCCTAACAGTACCCCACGTGGATTACCCATGCGTCTCCAGATAAGTAATTCCCTTGTAAGTAACTCGGGACATTCTTGTAATATAGTTAGTATTGTAAAAGCCTTTAATTTTATTTTTTGAATACAATTGTGTTTAGTAATTAGTGAATCAAATATTAATACTAATCAAGAGATCAATCCGGAATTGAACTTGGCCATGTTGTTTATGTTATGTATGTAATTCTGAATTAATCTTGATAATAAACTTTATTAATGAATATGAACCTGGGATTTTATTAAGTGTCTATTGTTAACATTGTTTATTTACTAAATTATCATAAGTTAAAGTGTATAATCTAGACACTTAGTACACTGAGAATGATTTCTTGGATGCGCTTAGTTATTATAATTTTCAGATCTGTTTTTGGGTATAATTATTACACATATACTTTTATATAAAAATGTCTTTGAATTGATAGTTATATCACTTAATCTTCAATTCAACTATTTATAGGATCGATTGTGCATGGGTTTTGCATTGTGCATGCTCGATTGTGCTCTTGTGCAAGTGTTTATACTGATTTATAATCCATTTTAAACTGTAGATCAAGCCCGAATTAGTTCTTGTGTGCAGAAAGTGATTATATGTAATTAAGCGACAAAAAAAAAAAAAAACCTTTTAAAATAATATTAAAGATTTCGAAAAATAAAAAATATCTGTAGGTTTTCATATGATTTTTTTTTTTTTTTTTTCTTTATTTTTTTTTTATATCGAAGAATGGACGGGGATACGTCGTCATTTAAATGTTTTAGTGTATCATTGAAACAAATTCAACCTTTATCAATAACCGCATTTTTTTCAAGTTATAGATATTTTTCCGAGTCAAGTTCAAGAACCGTCTCGTCAATGAAAATGCCACTTCCGCTTCAAGTTTGTTTAAAACGAGATTCAAGGAAGTGATTACTTTAAGGCGTGTCGAAGTCATTTTGCAAAATGATTGGAATTGATATGACAATCCTTTATTCCTTAATTTTATTTCACATGAAAAAAAAAAAAAAAAAAAAAAAAAAAAAAGAAAATGAAAAACACGACAAAAATTAATCGATTAATAAAATTGTAATGAGTTAATTACAAAATAAAAATTAAATATAAAAAGAAAAGTGAAGTATATTTGTTAGGAAATTTTAGAACACATTGTCTTGCTCAATAATATTTATGTTAATTTTATCAATAATCCATGTTCTTGAAACAGAAGGTCTAAGGCATGTTACTGAAGCTCATCATTAGTCGACCTGACTCTAATTCCTGAAGCTTGGTTAATTTATTGTTCAAAGAGCTTTATTTGTACATGAGGTTTAATTCCACCGAAACTTATATAGAATGATTTCTGTACCACAATTATACATGTCCAATGAAAGAATCAAACCTAGGATTTTCTGAAACGATTACTAATCATTCGGTTTTCAGCTCAACAATAAGTTTAGGATTATTCACAAGTAATGCTATATGATAGAATATGGAATGATTATTTTAAAAATACTATATCTATAAAAATATTTCGTTTATAATTTTAAGCATAGCATCTAGGAAAGTAATAAAATGCGCTTTCCTAGATGCTATGCGATTGCTGGAAAAGTGAGTTATTATTTTTTTCAATAAAAATAATTCATCTGTTGCATATATGTATATTAATATATATTAGAATGCTCAATAGGATACAAAATGTGAGTACTATATGCCTTTGAATTAAACTTCTGATTTTTGTTGGAAATGTGTCTGTTTATTTTATTTTTAAACTATTTAACTTTTTTGTTTTATTTATTTTTAAACTATTTAACTTTTTTGTTTTATTTATTTTTAAACTATTTAGAAATGTTGCATTAAACACTTTATATTCAAATAAACTGATTTTTTTTTAAACTTTTTAAACAGATACTTAAATATCGTTTTTTCATGGCGTACATTAAACTAGAGTTTAGAGCCCTAATATTTTCCAACAAAATGTGTTATATCTTATTTGAAATTTCTTCATAAACATTAACATAAATTTTAAGTATAAACGACAAAAAAAAAAAAAAATGACTGTAGGAATTATTTGGTCATATACATTGTACTTTTATGCCTCAAAAATTATTTTCCTGTAAAAATATTTCTTTGTAATCTCTTATGATAGGCCTGTTTATGTCAGATGTTACGATTTTTGAATACACTTTTGTATATAACAGCACGCAATTTTGATAACCAATTAAAGAATAATATCCAGGTCACAAATCACGAATTTTCTAAGTAGACCTGTTAACAAAAATATATTTATTTATTTTTTTTAATTTTAATCAGAAATTTTGAGTAACAATATTTGTCTGATTAATGAATATTTAATTGCAATAAATTATTAGCAATAATCATTGCTTCTTAATATTTATAACGGATGGATTTTGTTTGAAAAACCACGTTTTCTATAAATTGAGGAGAGTCTCTCTCCTCAATTTATAAAAAACGTGGTTTTTGAAGTAAAAATTAAATATAAAGAAATAAAAATCAAAATGTAATATTTTAATTTTTATTTCTTAATAAAAGTGTTGATTTTAGCAGGAATAGAAATCCTCATTAAAGAGAATCGCATATAATAATAGGCTTTCTTTATTTTATTAATTTTTGCTTTATTTTCTTTTTTACCAGGACATGAGTAGAATGAGAAATAAAGTTCTATCATCATGAAGAGGCTTGAGATATTTTAAAATAACATTTAATGTGGGGTAATTTATAACATTTATTGAAGCAAATGAGCAGATTTTAAGAAAAAAAAAAATTGGAAACATCTTTTTAATCAGTTAGGATTATTATATAGAAAGATTTTTTTTTTTTTTTTTTTTTTTTTTTTTTTTTTGTTACGTTATTTACACTAACCTTTGCTTTCGCGTGTAGATAGAAAGTAAAATAAGGTAAGAATTTTTTCTGCTGTGTTGTACCGTGACATGCAATAATACATAACACTACATGATTAAAGAATGAATTTTGCGAGGAAAATTTTTTTAAAGAAAAGTATTCTTAGTCAGAAGATAGCAATATATAAGATGTTTTACTTTCTTATGTTATTAATTCATGTTTACCTTGTTGCGCACTCTCTATAAGAAATGCGTATGTTTTTCGCAATTTCCGTTGCCTCTAGGAAAGCGAGGAACTGATTAGCAATTAGCCAGATGCACTGCTACATTATTTTTCCTACTTGACACCGAAGGAAAGCGGAATAGATTGAAACTATTTTCCCTTATTAGATTTACGATGCCCGGGCGCTTATTAACACTGGCCGCGTGTAACAGCGTAAAGGCTCCCCCTAAATGTCAACTTTCATCAAGGCGAAGTCATAAAATGGCCACCCTAAACGGACCGAGAGGCAATTGCCCTCCCTCACCCCAATGTCCATAAATCTGTTCCTCTCCGGCCACGTACGATCATCGCCCATTTGTCACTTTCTCAATCTCGTCCGCTTTCCTTGTGTGCACTCGCGAGACGTCTATTTTATCCGATGGAATTGTAAAAAGGGAGAGAAAGGGTTGTTGCCAAATCAGAACTCGAAAAGAAAAGAAATTATTATCTGCCTTCTGGTAGCAAGGGAACTTGTAAGAATATTCGTTGCCTTTCTAAGGAATTTTTTTTTTTTAAATAACAATATTCAGAAATTTAAAAAAAAACCTTATTTCCATGACACAATGTTTAAAATTTTACTTACAAAACTCTTTTGTATTTTAAATTAACATATGTGCTAGCTCAAACAAGATTTCTTTTATAGAAATTTTCGACGCATTTTAAGTACAATCAAAATTTGAATGATTCTTTAAAAAAACAATATTAATTAGATACTATGTTTCCCATTTTTTGAATGGAAACTGTTTTTGGTACAGAATACATTCTTTTAAAATGTATAAGTATTATTTTAGATGATCTTTGATTTAATGTATCCCCTTTGCCATAAAAAAGATATTTTTTGCGTTTGATTCAAACTACTTGATCATGTTTAATAAAATATTATTACACTGCTCAAAACAATTAAAGGATATTGCGGTTTTAGGTGGATCTTGTGGCTGGGAAACGTTTTAGCTGATTGATACGTGGTCGACAGACGTAGTAGGTTATATGAGAACAAATTACACATGTTTGATAGAAAAAATTGCATTTTATTGCGCATTTGTGTACAAAAGTAAAAAACACAATTTGTGCATATGAAAAAAAAAAAAAAAAGAATAAGAAAAGGTGTTGTCTTCAAAGGAAGTCATTTTCAGTAGGGGGTATGGTTTCCACGGACGGCCAGCAACGTTGAGGCATGGAATCCAATGAAACTATTAATCCTGAGTTCTGCCCCACTCTTCCAGAAGAGCTCTTTCCAGTTCTCTGAGAGTTTGTGGGAGTGGTTGGTGGCCAGCAATTAATCTTCCTAGAGAGTCCCAAACGTGCTCTATTGGATTCCTGTCTGGAGAACACGCTGGCCATTCCATTCGTACGATTCCTTCCTTGAAAACAAAAATCCACCACCAGGTTAGCACGATGTGGCCTGCAGTTATCGTTCATTGAAATGAAGTCATCTCCGATTGCTGCAGCGTAAGAGACTATAATAGGTCTAAGGATCTCATCGCTATATCGGCGACCAGTCAGAGGTCCATCTCGAATGATATAGAGGTCTGTACGCCCATCAGTGGAGATGACATCATACACCAACACTCCTCCACCAACAAGTCTGACACTTTCGTGCACGAACGCAGGATTATTCCTGCTGCCACGGTCCCTCCAGATGAAAATACGCCTATTATCAGGATGAACAAAAAAACGGGACTCGTCAGAAAAAAGAACATAGCTCCATTCATTTCTCCTCCAGTTCACATGTTCTGTTGCCCACTCCCTGCCGTCGCGACGATACCTTGATGTTAGTTTAACACATACCATATGTCGGCGAGCATTCAGACCTACACCATGGAGCCGGTTTTGGACAGTCTGAGTTGAAACCGTGGTGTCAGTAGCCGAGCGACTTCATAGAATTTCAAAATATTTAATAATGTTAAAAACTTCCTTTCACTCACTGTTTTATTAATAATTGTTTCCGAGAATCGTGTAATCTTTGAAAAATGTTTTAAGATAATCTTCCTCGCTAATTTTGTTTATCCGTAATTTCATCCTTTTTTTTTATTATTTAATTGAAGCAATTACCAATAGTGTGTGGGCTAAATAACATTGGAAGGCAAAAATTTCGGAAAAATATTTCCATCGTCTGATTTCTAATATATTTCACCAGGACGGGATGGAGTATTGTCAAAAAGCAATATGATTTTCTGATGTAAATTTTGAGACACACTTATGTTCCCTACTTTGGAAATAAACATTTTTCGAACTACTTTTTAAATATTGTTTATCAGGCCTCACTTTTATTGAAATAATGTTCTAGTATTACATTGATTGAAACAATATTTGATTGAAATAATGTTCTAGTAAAACGTTTGTTCTTTTAAGAAATATTGGTTTCTTTGATTTTCCGATCATTACTAATTTGTACTTATAGGATCCCATAGGAGTTTTACGAGTCAATGTTGCAAATCCTTATATCACAGATAATCATCAAACGAAATGGAATAGTTGAAGTTTATAAGGTTAACGTACTTACTAATTTTTACTGTACTTATTAATTTCCTCTAAAACAACAAACATAACATGTTTTGAATAAAAGGATTCAGATTTGATTAAGTTTGCTTAAAGTGAAAATTTGCCCAAGAAACAAATTTAGAATATAGACATTACTTAAAAGACTTAATAAGGCCCCATTTCTGGTATCTTTAACTCAGTTTCTATGATTTAGTCAGACGATTTAACAGAAAAAGCCGTAAATATAGTTTTTTGTTGAATGTCCTACTACATTTTAAAACTTATCAGAGGACTAACTAATAACACTCATTTTTAAATATTGTTTTCAATATTTTTTTTGATAAGTTGCACAGAAATTTTTTTCCTGTGCAACTTATTCTATGGGATTCGTCACATTGTGTCTGAATAAATTTAACGAGACGATTGCTCTTACGATTGTTTTTTTTGTAAGCCACTTGTGTTCACCTTTAATATATCTTAAAACAAAATTGAATGATTTCATCTGTTAATTGTTACTTTTTGTGGCGGTATATATTGCGAAGCAATCAGTTTAGTATCACAAATTCTAAGAACATAGTAAATTGAGTATTATATGGAATAAATGATTGTGTTATAGTTGAGGGAAAAAAACCATTATAAGAAAAATTAAAATTTTTAATGTGAATCTTAAAGTTTGTTGAATGTAATTATTACGCGAGGATTATCACAAAAATATTATATTAGTAATATAGTTATTTTTCATACTTTTTTAATATACTAAGTTTTAAAGACTTCGACTTTAAAACTTTTTATTTTGTTGCCACTCGTCATATGCGACCTTCCTCCTCCAAAAACACCAAAGCATTGAATTATATTTTGCCACTAGTGGGCCATCCACAGTTGTCATACAAATATACGATATTTTCAATATTGCTTTTTGAAATACTCAACAATAAAAAATGAAAATTAAAGAACTATTTTTTACAATTAAATAGAATTCATGAAGTGCAATTGACAGACACCATAAATGCATAATGAGAGACAATATAATGCAATAAATATTTAATTTTTTTTATAATGTCTAATTAAATACATTATTCTAAGTTTGTTATATTAGTAAAAATTTATTTTTACAAAACTACAAGTAAATTGTTAACCGAAAGAAACGAAAAGAGTTAACTTTTATTCGTTTATTGATTGGCTTTTAATAAAGGTTTTTTGTGAATATTTAATTCTCATGTATCTGTCTTTTTATGACGACAATAACATACGATACATTTTTGACTCATGCATGCGAAATTATATATAAAAAAATCATTTAAATGCTTCTTGACTCATAAAAATAAAATATAATCCAAACAGAAAGATTATTTCGATTTGAGTGAAAACATATGTATTGACTTAGACAAATGTAAATTTTTCAATTCTCTTGTACCGACATTTGTCGCTGTCATTACGTTATAAGAATACATAATGAATTTTTCAAAATTATTTTTAATCTGTTTTTAGTATTAAAAATATTTAAAAAAATTATTAAAAGTATTAAGTATTTTTAGTCTCTTTCAGATGCAATATTTGTAAACTTAAAAGTGAAGTATATATTAAGTGAACTGAAGTCTATTAAATGAAGATTATGTTTTTCTTAAAACATTTTTTATAAATTCTTACTTTTCAAACCAACTACTTAAGTTATAACTAAAGTTTGTATTAAATGTATATATATTTTAATTGAAGTGAGTGATGTAGAATAAAGAAATGCAAATAACTTTGAAGATTGTGGTTCAAATGCAATTCAAGCCTACTTTTGTATTGTAAAAATTTTAAAAACATGCTACAATATTACATTGTTATTGGAATTTTTATTGATATTGTTTATCAAGAAAATTTATTTAATTGTTATAAAATGCAAGAACAAAAGATTCAAACCCAACCATTCACATAAGAACTTTTGTGAAATTGAAAAAATTATTGTTGAAGTACATTTTTTAGAAACTAATTCCCATATTTTATGTTATTAAATGGTTATTTCAATTATTTTGGGGGAAATAATGGAAAAGAACAATTCAAAATTACAATGTAGTTTATTAAATGCATTAATCAGTATACAAAATGTGTTCAAATACACAATAGTGAATGAGATAAAGCTTTGACATAGTGATTATTTTAAACATTGCTTTTAAAACATTCATTGACTAAAATGAACAGAGTTCAGATGACTGAACATTTCTGTTTCATCTATGAACATAAGTTTTTGCCCTTTAGCATATTATGATGGAATTAATCTAGCCGCTATTACAAAAACAATTATCAGTAGTTAAGTTCCATTGACGCAAACAACAATCAAATATAACAAAGTAATGAAAATATTAAAATCCCATACTTCAATCTCTAAGTCCGATTTAAATTGTTATCAAAAATTCATCTTCTAACTTCTTATGATTTCTTTATGAATATTTCTTCTGCAGAAAGGGATTCTTTTTTAAGACACAGTTCCTTTTTTATAAAAAGACATTCAGTGAATGTTCAGCAACAACTTTATGGCAACAGCATTATGGTACATACATAAATATTGATTACCAAAATTCTACTGGAATTTATTTCTCAGTGAAAAAATTTTAGCTTAGAAAATATGAAACAGGAAAATTTTGATTCTTCAAAAAATATTGCTAAAAATAATAACGTGAGACAATCTGAGACAGTAAAATAAAATTCTTTGGTAAGACACATACTGAAACATTTTCTACAATAAAAGCACTTCATAAGTAAAACCAATAAATAAGACTTTTAGCACCATTTTTAAGCACTTAACTTATTCTCTAAAATATTTATAGCACACATACTTCTTCAGCTTTCAATTCGGTGGTACTTCTTATTGCAACATAATCTTTCTGTCACAAACTTTGAGTTAAAATAAATCCTTTCCCTAAAGTTTATAAGCATAAAGTATATTTGAGTTAAATTCCAGTTCAAACATATTGTTAACATTTTTTCAATCAAGTCATCAAACACGATAATTGGTATAAATCAGTTATTTTAAGGTTGTTGAGAACACAGGTAAAATACCATGAAAGGTGCCTTTAAAAGTCTTTGTCATTTATTACACAATATTTTATGAACATTTTACTAAGCCTTTTTAACATTTATGAATAAGACAAGTTTGCAAAGGAAATATGTACTTTTGATGAAGTTAAAATGGTACAGATTAGTTTAAGAACATATTCAAAAATATCCTTTTTACTGATAATTTACGTACAATTGTATTCAACTGAAAGAAATTAGAAAAAATTAAATTTTCTTTTGATTAATATTTAAATTCCAGGTTATTTTTTAGAAACGAAGATAAAACTTAGTCCATACTAAAAACAGTTTATGCTCATTATTCATGATTTGTATGTTACAATAAGTAAAATTTCATTATTAGAACAACTTAACAATTCATATAAATGGTTCTTAGTTTCATAATACTCTATTTTTAAATATAATGATACAGGGGGGGGATTAAATAAAGAAATTCAAAAGTAACTAACATTAGAACAATTTTGGCGTATTTTTCAACATTAACATTCTAACAGGAAATTTAACAGGTAAGGAGAATAACTAACAATTAAAATGCTTCCATATCATTTGATAAATTAAGATAATAGCATTTAAGTAATCTACATATTTACAAACTAATTGATGACTTGAATGAGAAAACGAGTATCACTTCTGGGAAAAGAGTTAACTACTCAAACTCCTGTAACTTTCTGTATCCACGGTACGAACAAAGACACTCTTGAATATAGACCAGGCAGCTGTTTTCTGGCACATCCAACGCCAGCTGAAGTGATTCCAACTAAAGTGTAATGATCTTCTTCCTTTATTACTAATGGACCACCACTATCTCCCTGTGAAATAAAAAAGAACGTAAGTTGAGAAAATTAGTTGCTTTTTGTATCACTAGATGGCTGAAAAAATGTCTGGTTCTAGATATCATGAATCACAACGCCTTCAACAAAGGCGGTTAAATTTAGTCGTTTTTATTTAGCTATTTACCTGTAATGGAAAATATGTTGCAGTATTAAAAATTAAAAAAATACTTATTTCTTTTCATGTTTTACCTTTTTTTTAAATTTATCTTGATTTGAAATATCGTCTTATCTTTTCTTAAAATCGCAACATGCGTCTCACGAAAATTGTTGGATACTTACAATTTAATTCTATTTCGAATTCAATGATTTAAAACACATAATTTGAAAGATTTATGAATAATTATTTTAATATATGTTAATTTAAATTTTAGAATGACATTAGCATTTTAAAAAATATTAAGGGTAAAGGGTTTCCATAGAAAGAATTGTTTCATTTTCCTTGAAAATTCTGTTGACGGTCATTTAGTAAACTTCCTGGCTATTTTATGATGGGTTTACTGTGGCCAAATTTGTGGAATCGTTATCTGAGAGAAAGTTCCAGATTGAATTCTATCTATCAAAGCTTCCTCACAAATGCCATAGGAATATTATTTTTGAAAAATCATTCCGAAAAATAAATACGGAAGAAATGATCAAAAGATATATATTTTTTCAATCATTAAATTATCAACTATCCGTCATTAAAAATTATTTTCTTTTAAAACGGCACATATGCCGTACAATGCATCATGCCAATTTTTGAATTTTTTTGGCGACGAAAGAAATGCTGCTAATTGTGAAGTAATGCCGCGAAGATGTCGTAATTGTGACATAATAAATTCCTGAAAAGAAGCTTATATATCTGAATAATGAATTTAAATCCGATATATATATATATATATATATATATATATATATATATATATATATATATATATATATATTTGAAATACTAAAAGAAAATAAGAATATTAATTAAAATACAAAGATGGAACAAAATGTTCTAAATTTTCTCGCAATAACTTAAGCAATTACTTGGGGTTACCAAAATAGAATTTTGTACATCACATTTATTATTCTCCATGATGTCATAAGAACCAGGTTACTAGATAAACAAGGAAATCTGCTAAAAATATCACCAAAGTCAAAAATTGGCATAATGTATTATAGGGAATCTGTGGCTTTAAAACAAGCTTAATAAAAGTATTATTTTTTTATTTAGTTGGTAATTGGATGAATTAGATAGTTGTCTAAGAGACAATTAAGATATTGAAATCCCTTGACTTACTTGACAAGCATCCTTTCCTCCTTCTTTGTAACCGGCACAAATCTGATAATCGTAGATTCGTACGTAACCATTGTAAACATCGGCGTACCACTTGGCACACATTGAGTTGTTGAGGATGGGGACTAGAACTTTTTGCAACTTGCTGGGCTTGACTGCAAAAAAAAAAAAAAAAAAAAAAAAAAAAAAAAAAAAAAAAAAAAAAAAGATTCGTCATTAAAATATTGCTTATAGATATTTTGTAGAATTTGTTCATTCTATTAATTTGGATAACAAAGAAATGTGTATAACTTTAACTATGGTTAGTGTGTCATTTTACTACTGAAAACAAAAAAGTTTAGTTTTTTGTAGCAACACAATTGTTTTAATTCTTATTATTTAGTTTAAAATATAGTTGAAACTGTAATATAACTAGAGTTTGATTGTAAATTAGGATTTGTGAAGAAGTTATATCAACAATATTATTAAAAGCAAAGGAAATTTTTAGAAAAATTATAGAAAATTTGGATTAAAAATAATGTAATGCTATTCAGTATATGCAATAAAAATCAATCAGTCACGAAAAAAATTATTAATTATTTGAATTGTGTGCATGTATTTCTGCCTTATCAGAAAAGATCCCATTTTAGAAGTATGAATTTTGTCGTATATTATAAGCAAGATCACATAATTACTTCATATGATCCCCTATTTTTTAAATTTTTCCTAAGTTTCTAACACTTTGCTTTCATTCTGGTAAAGTAAATATTTTTCTTCTTTTAAATTGTATGCCCATCTTAGTTAGTAATAAGTTTATTTATAGCATCATCTTTTTTTATTTACAATAAAATGCACTTTCTAAACTTCATGTTATCAGTACTGTGATCAGTGAATTTAGTGTTACTGAAAATATTGCAATTGGGTAGCAATTTCTGTCATTTTGATTATGTTTCTATTCTTTCATATTTATGGCTTATTTGGAATATTTATAGCTCTCAATGATACCCAAAACTATGTATTGGTTTTATCATTTTAATACACACATGAATCTAGGAATGTCTCAACCAATTTTTTCTCCAGATTATAATTCTTCCCACCAACTCTTAAAGAAAAAAATCAGGAGAGAGAATAATTCTTAAGAGAAGGAATTACAATTTTTTATTGCAATTACAAAGAAAAGAAATCTAGGACAGAAAAGGGAATTACAATCTTGGACAGAAAAGAGAGAATTACAATCTAGGCCAGAAAAGAGAGAATTACAATCTAGGACAGAAAAGAGAGAATTACAATCTAGGACAGAAAAGAGAGAATTACAATCTAGGACAGAAAAGAGAGAATTACAATCTAGGACACAAAAGAGAGAATTACAATATAAGAAGAAAGAAAATTACAATTTAATGAGAAATTAAGGATTGTATCCTGGAAAGCAAACTTACAATTAGGAAAGAGAGAATTACAGTGGAAAAATATAAATTTGATTTTGCTTCAGGAATCAAAATTTTGCAGAAATTTATGTATATAGCTCAATTTACAAAAAAAAAAAAAAAAAAAAAAAAAAAAAAAAAAAAAAAAAATTAGCACAAGCTTTGCCAAACTGCCTAAGATATCATTTTCGCAATTCAACCATGTAAAGGTCATAACTAGTAATGTTGTAAGTTGCTGTTTAGGTACGTTTAAGTTTTAAGTTTAGGCAATATTTCAAGTTATCGCTTAATATTTGATATTATTTTCTCCCTCATCTATTTTCTAGAATAGAAATTTTATGGGAAAATAAAAATACCTAATAACAGAGAGTTTAGACGAAATATTTTATTGCAAATATCAACCCATTGCTTCATGAAGTTTATAAATGTACCATTGATATCATTTTCATAAAAATCTTATTCTTTAATTGGGAGAGAACAATTTTTGTTTTTGTTCTTACGAAACTTGATGAAGCCAAGCCTGGGACTGAGTGAAGGAAGTGAGAAAGAGCGTCTTTTGTTTTATGAACAGAACAACACCCCCACGAAGGTGAAAGTACGATTTTGGTACATAGATGGCAGCACCATCCGGGTCTTCCAATTTAGGGAAAGGAAGCTCGGCTCCAAACACCTCCAAAGGTATTCATTTGGAATGGAAACAGAGGACATGACGACAACGATATATTTTACGTGCCCCAGTCGTCATAAGTAAACACGAAGGTCTTTAGTTGGCCGGGAATCGAGCCCATAGCCTGAGATTGAGAGACTGACGTCATAATGAACTAGACTACCGTGGCCTGGGAACAAGTTCTAAATATCTTAATTAATCCTTCTAAGCAATAAATATGTTTTTGGGGCTGAAACACCCTTCAGTATCAAATAGATACATTTAATTTTATAATCAAGATGAAATTTCTCCTTAAATCTTTTTATAAATTTTAATAAGTATAAAATTTTCTGTATTAATGAAACTTTTAAAATATATTATTTTTGTTAAATTTATCTTATTATATTTATAATTGAAATATTAGGTTGGGGAAAAAATAATCCATTATTTTTTCGGTAGACATCTGTAGTGATCGATATCTTGCGAGGTATCAATCAAACAATTTCAGATTTATGCTCGTTGGAAAGGTGACATTTGATACTAAAACAGCCTATTGCGGTTTTTTGTTTGATTAATTCAGTTACGAGTACAAGGTTTTAAAAACGGAAGACAACAAACAGAAAATTCGATACATTTTCGTTTTTCTCTTGTAACGGCGAAAAAGATAGCCAGGTGGCTAAAATTGTGAAAGGTGTTTATCGTCCTATATAAGACTGTAATAACCAGTTACGTACAATTTTTGTTTCGTCGATTCTGTTCGGGTATTTTTGATGTTAGAGATGCACCTCGCATGTGGATACAGCATCGTCGAAAATGTCTATAAAATATCAAAAATGATCGAAGTTAACCGCATGTCAGCAGTCATAACGCGCAAGACCTAAAAATCTACATGAAAGCTGTTTTAAACCTTTTTACAAAGTGAATCCAAAAGAAGTTACATAAAGTTCACGTAAAAATAATGGATTTCTTTTTCCACAACCTAATATATATAAAATCTAAATGAATCATTTGTGAACGAAAAGTTTAAGTATTATAAATGCATCGAAGTTTTCTTCCCTATGATAAACTTCCGAATTCAAATAAAAATAAATATCAATGTTTTAACTTTGCTACTTGGTTAAACAAGTTGTTCTTTACCAATAAATTATTATTCATGTATATATACATATTATGAGAAATGTGTATTATTAAATACAGAATAGTTTGCCCAAATAATCTCAATTTTTATCAGTTGTAACTTTCAAAGAAACAAATATATCCAGAAAGAGGAGGGGGAGGGATATATGATGCAATTTATAATTATTTTCTTTTATTTAATATGATTAAATATAATCAACTGGTTTTTCCTTGTGCAATTTAATTACAGGTCAATGTAATGCAACCAAAATAGAACAAATTGAGAAATTCAAAAGGTCTTTAGTATTTCGTCAAATTTCAGTCCCATTTAAGTTATTTGAATATAAATAAAAAATGAAGTTTATAAATATAGATTTTTGTTTAATTGTCTCACATTAATCTCACATTTTCCCACTTTGTTTTCAAAAAGAGTACTAGCTTTAACAGATCAATATCCTAACAATCAATAACCTAAACAATGTAAAATATAAGCTTTTTACTACAATAATAAATCACTTCTATGTATACCTTTTTCCGACTCTTCCATAGAACCCCAGCCAACAGCTGTTGCGTTACGACCGGCATAATCTTCATCTGGATCCGGAAGACAAATAGGTTGGGCGAAGGTATCGAACTTAATCGGCTTCTTCAGTTTCAGCAAGGCTAAATCGTTACTATAGCGACGAGGTTTTCCGAAATTCGGATGAATGGACATCTCTCCCACTTGGATATCCAGGTCGTGTCGAAATCCATCTATGTTTATATTGTTTTCACCAGTACGAACTTTGAAGTAGCGGGCAGAGTATCTGAAACGGAAGTATCGAAAGTTTTTAATATGATAAATATGGTTTTCTGCTATGAAGTATTTTCTGCATTATTTTTCCATGGTATTCTAATTATTGTAATTAATTTCCATGGTATTTCAAAACCAAATAAAATTTTAATAAACGAAAGCAATCTAAAATAAAGGATTTACCTCTTTACACAGTGTGCTGCAGTTAAAATCCAGTATCTATTAATGATTGTTCCGCCACAACTATGAGTGGTCAGTAGACGAACAGAGACCTAAAACATTAAATTCATATTTAACTTCCCAGATCTACAACAATTCAAATGTAAATAAACATTATTTATAAAAGGATGCTTACTCTATTTTATGTAAGAACTTTTCTGATCCCAAGTTATCATAGGTTTATAAATATTGCAATTTTCTCTCTCGAAATGTCATTTAAGAATTTCTCAGGACAGTTTTATTCATCACATTTTTAACTGCTTGAAGTTTTTTTATTTTTATTTTATTATTTTTTTTTTTAAAAAAAGTGGTAAATGTAAGCTGATAATGTTGTAAGTAAGCAACTTCAATACCACAATGAAAAAATATAGTCTAACAACAACACTGATGTTATGTGGAATATATCAACGATCATAACTTACTGTCTTACAGTAACAGCTTTTTTTAGGTAGAAAAAGATATTCGAATACTGGGAAAGAGCAATCAAAACTCTTAATAGTTCATTGCGTTAGATATTTATCTAAAACATGGGTACAGATGTAAAAGATTTACAACTAGGCTAACAGATTGAGTCCTCTATCAATAAGTGTTTGGTAATTCTGAAAGATTAAATGTCAACAATGAATTATCCCTATTTAAAGTAGACGATGCAATTGGACTTTATTAAATTACATAGAACCTACCTCTGACAGTCTTTGTGGGGATCCAGGAGGTTTAAACGAGATAGATTCCTTTGTAAACCACAAACGACGAGTAGCACTACTCGTTAATTGATAGCAGTTAATTGATTTCTCTCTTAAATACTACCAGTGGAACATGCTTGCTCTTAATATTTGATGATAACTAACTTCGAACATCAGTGTCATTTCAATCTCGAATAAATGTAAACCAAAAATGCAGCGTCCTGAATAGGTAATTATTGATACTTTAACTTTCTCTACTTTGATCATAACTTGCACGGTACCACATGAAAGTCTACAGTACTTGACGGGAAAATACTTAAAATCTATACATCTGAGCCTATACATTTTATTTAAAAAATATATATATATATATATATTTAAATACATATTTTTATTAAAAAATTCACTTAGGTGACACATTTCTTTTTACTTCTAATTAAAACTTATCACTATTTACATTTGAGTTCATTTTAGTTTTGGATTATATATTTCTTCAATGATATTATAGTCAGAAGCAAATATTTTAAATATTCGTATTTTTAGTTTTTAAATATTATAATATTAAGTTTAGATAATTTTTATTTAATGTATAAGTTCCTTAAAAATAGCTTTCTCGAAATAAATGTATATTTAAAATTAATATTATTGCAATTTTAAAATTTTTTCCACTATAAAGTTTTCAGAGCAGAAACACTTCTGTATAGGTACATATAAAATCATGCTTAGTACTTTCAATAGTTTCTTAAATGCACGCTTTTAATATATTTTTTAGATAAAATGAGTAAAAAATTCTTAGAACATGTTCAATTTCTCTTTCATTTATTTGAAAAGATAAGACTTTCAGGCAATTTTCACTATTCCCAACAGAAAGTAAGACTTCTAAATAAAAAATAAATATTGCGACTTTCAAGATTAATATAGCTGTGGTAAGACAGAAAGTAAATTATTCGATCTATCTTTACATGAAGAAAATAAATATCATGCATTATACATAAAGCTATCAATCACTTATATCCTATAGCAAGAAAAATTTCGCTTTCTATAACCTACTTGCTACAAGTTATTTTATAGTGCTGCCCTCTATTGCTATACCAAAGAAGCATTAACTAGAATGCTAAGATATGAGCAAAATTCAATATTTCTCAAATAAGTTTGAATTGTTTTAATGTGAAAACTTTAATGAATTAGAAACCTTAAACTTCTCTATTAAAATAAAATTGAAATTAAAACATTTTGCAAAAAAAAAAAAAAAATATTTTTTGTTTGAGTAAAAGCTGATAAATTATTATCATATTAAATAACTGATATTTATTTGTAATATCGAAAGAAGCTATGCCAGAAACTTCAAAGCTTATAAAATATATTTAAATTTAATGTATTATAACGAAATTAGATTAATTAGGAATTAATAACAATAAAATATCAATTAAATTCTTAATCGTTAGTAAAATAAATATATAATAGTAATAAAGAATCAAACTTAGCTTTATGACAATTCTGACTAAACTAATGGATCCTGAAAATTAGTTTTCCAAAATTCTAAATCTAATCTCTTATTATTTTAATCAAAATTCTTAAAATTTTTCTTCTAAACTCCATCAATCTGGATATAAGCATTCTTATAAAAATAAAAATGGTTTTATAAGACAATTAACCACCAGAAAAAACTTCAAATGCAATATGTGTAACTGTATATAGTACTACAAATTTATAAATTACTGTATAAGCTCTGACAAAGGATAATAAGAAATATGAAATGTATTCTAATTAAAATCCTCTTACTGCCCAAGGAAATTCTCCTTCATAAGAGTCTTTGCCACCGACAATCCTGGCATTTCTCGCCAGCCTTCTACCGCATTGTTTCCTGGGAACTGAAATAAAACATTTGTCATAAAAATCCAAATAATCTTTATTGAAAAATGTATTTATTATGCATACAGTTACATTAACCGAATAATTTAATGATAGTAGACATCACAGCTATACATTTTTAATAATTTTCAAATCTTTGGATTTTTAAATATTTCCTATTAATGCTTAATTTTGTACGAATGTATTACAGAACTTTTGTAAGCTAATTTTGTAATAAAATCAAACTTTGAATTCATTAATTTGATTAATAAAATTCTAATTTTGTTCAA
The DNA here is from genome assembly GCA_026290005.1 of Latrodectus geometricus. Taxonomy (NCBI): domain Eukaryota; kingdom Metazoa; phylum Arthropoda; class Arachnida; order Araneae; family Theridiidae; genus Latrodectus; species Latrodectus geometricus. The sequence goes on along the minus strand of JAPDSC010052071.1, from coordinate 67,794 downwards.
ATATCTAGTGTTAATATGTAAAAAAATTACTGACAAAGCAATCTCTATACAAACCTCTTTCATCATAAAAAATATTTAAAATTACTGTTAATTTCAAACCATTTATATCAAAGAGTCCATATCACTTTTAAGGTTGTCTAAGATTTCATAGTCGCTAATCGTAAAAACGTAAAAATTTGAGGTAAAAGTTATTTTATGTAAACGATTTTAATGGTAATAACAAAGATTATTTTAATAACTGTTAATTTAGAGGCACAGAAGGTTATAAAAATAAATGGAAATCTTAGTTGCACAGATATATTAAGTGGTTTCGATACATATTACTTTTCAAGGTGGTTTAAATTGTATCCCACCTTTCTTAGAAAGCAAAGGTTAAGATTGGAATTTTCACGCTATGCTCTAATGATAATAACGGAAGTAATTTGGCGGAATTATAAATATAGAATAACTTTTAATTTTCTTCTTCATACCCTAAGAACTTCTGTTGAGAATGCAGTAATGCGATTTAGCTGCTGTAAGAAAATGCTGAATACTTTCAATAAATTTTACAAGTTTAAAAATACATTGAAATCTATGTCTGTCTTATTGCATTAATTGTATTATGTGTGTAAGCTGTTTCCTTTTTCTCTGAAAATAAAAATCCCATTATTTCTTGAAAATTATCAAATTTTATAACTTTTTGAATTCAATACATTTTTTTAAATCATTGTAAAATAGCATTCCAGGTACCTATGGTCCTTATATATTTTTTCAAGTAACTAAAATCTGAATAAAAACTTTTAACTGATTTTTTTTAACAAAGTTTTTACCCTGTATTTCCAAATCTGTGCCCCGTAAACATAAACAGTTCTAGAAGTAAATTTTGGTTATTGAGCAAAATATTGTACAAGGCCAATAAGATTGCATATTGTATCGAAGTACTCCAAAAAAGTTTGAGAGAAATTCTTAAAAAAATTTATTCAATTTTATTAATTTACATATTGATGAGAAATATACTGGTAAAACAATATTTCACATGCTTTTAAGTAATTAATCTTATAATGAAAATTCCTCATTAGTACACCTAAACAAATTAATTTTTATGAAAATATATCCCAATAACTGTTAAAATAATAAATATCACTTTAATCTTAAAATTACAAAAAAACAGTATAATTTATTATCAACTCTGAGTTAATTTAAATGAAATTTAATTTAAAAAATAAATAAAATTTTCCGAAAATTTTCTAAAAATTCTTATTTAACATATTCAATCAAAATTTTATCGTAACCAGGTTCGAAAAGAATTAAAGTTGTGTTAATTATTCTGTAACCTTTTACAATAATCTCTTACATTTTTATTTTTTCCTGGAATAAAATAATCTATTAAATATACACATGAGAGAGAACTTGATGTTAATGATAAATTTACAAAAGTAAATTTCTGTATACTGTGTTATTCTGAATTTTAATGCTTCCAATGTGAGGGAAAATGTCAGTGTACCTGCGGGGGTGGTCTGTCGCTTCCTCTCAAGTGCCTGCATTTGTTTCTGGAAAGCGAGTAGCAGATCATCTTCAGATTCCAGATCCGGCAAATCTTTTTCTTCTTCGCTCTTCGGGCTCCGGGTGACTTCTGAAATTCCATAAGAATTCAAATATATATAAAAAAAAATCTTAGAGTTTAATGCTATGCACAGTTTCGTGATATTTCATTTGTAGTTTCTTTAAAATTTAAGAGAAAGAAATCAAATATTTTCCTCTAAACTTCCTATCAAGTTTACAATGAGCAAATAAATTGGTTAGCTTTTAAACTAAACCTTGATTTATGAATCTTTGTAAATCTTCAGTTAAGTTAAAAGAAAAACTGCGTATCGTATCTCTTTAAGAATGTATGCTTGGTTTGTTCCTCAACGGTCATATTTTACACACGAGGCATAATTGAACTAGGAGCTACAATTTAAAGTAGATTCTTTACCACTACAAACATTCAAACTCAATGGTATTCGAGCTCAAACAGTTGAATCGAAGGCAAGAACTCTAATCATTCATTGCCAACTCAGCCTGTGAATGTAAAATATGAAATTTAGAAAAGTCAGTATATGGATAAGTCTTTTTTAATATAAACAGTAATATTCAAATCAAAATCTGGAGAATTTTTAATTTTAATAATTTTTTCCACACGAGTGTTAATTTGACCTGCGATTTTCGCTTAGATGTTATTCTAAACTATTTCAAATATCCCTTCCCAGCATTGCTCGCCTTTCGTTTAAAATGATACCTTTTGTAAAGCTAATTAATATGGAAAAGGTGATCTTTACCTTCATATTTTATAGAAATTTAAAAACGTGTTTTTAATTAAGTCAAGCAAATTTATTTGCAAAATTAATATCCTTATAAATACATATATGTATATAGCTTCAATTAATAGAGTGTAATTTTAAAAATAGAGTGCTAAATTAATTTTTGGAATATTGTCGAATCGTGTACCTTATAACGACATATTGAAAGTTAATTGCAAATTAAGAAAACATTGCAAAGAATTCAAAATAATTGATCATATAATTATTATAAATTAATCACCGTAGATGATGAGATGGTACTAATTATAATCATTGTAATATAAATATAAATGATATTGCAGATACAAAGTCAGTTGAAAGGCTTTATTAGATTGTTTCGTGCAATAATTTTATCCTTTACAGCCCCTTTTTGTTCGCGAAAACAGATTCGATTATCGGCTGCAATTTAAAGAGGATTCCAAGCTTTTTCAAATATGTATGTCTATAGTGGAAAATTAATCCACGCATTTTGGAATTAAGGCCAATGAGTTAATTATTCAACTGCCAACTAGTCTGTTGACGTGGTGATGGGAATATTATTCGATAAATTATAATTCTAGAAAAAAAATTTTTTTTCAAATACAAAATGTTGTTTTGAAAATAAAATGCTTATTCTTATTCAGCTATCAAGTGTCATTCCAATAACTATTATAACTGCTGTAAAAATTAAATTTTTCAAATGCTTTTTATAATGTATTTTTTTTAGTTATAACACAGTATGACAATGTTAGGTGAATGTATACTCACAATTTGGAATTCACATTAAAAAAAATGAATTAAATAGAAGTAGTAGTTAGATTTATTGCATCAGCATTTTCTCTTGAAAAATATATCACACAAAAAAGTTTTGTGAATTCATTTTCAAATTATAAAGTGTTGGAGTGAATTTTACTTCGATGTCTATAATTCTTCCTTCAAACAATGAGTCAGACAAACGCATAATAAAATATTATTTAAAAATTTTTTTAAAATTCTACTTTTTTAAAATTATTGATACACATTTATTGTAAAATATGCATCATGGAAAATTAAAAAGTCTCCCTTTACTTCTCACGTCAATGCACTGTTGGCTGTACCCAAACTGGATGAAAAGCAGTTATTAGAATCGGAAGCTATGCCTAAAGGTTTACATTCACAACTTTTTTCGGAATTTGAGAGAGGCTTAAAGAGATGTGGTAACATTTCATTGCATTTTTTAAACCCGTGTGGTATGCTCCGTTTTGAAAGAAAACCTTTTTATATGTAAGCAATTTAATATCTTTTTGATGATAACTTTCAAAGCTCCTTAATATTATAAATTTAACTGCGAGATATTTTAATTTATTTAATAATTGTTCTTTTATAATTTTAAATCAATTGTATTTAACTTAAGAGTAGTATAGTATTTATTAATAATAATAATACATGTGCACTTTATATACGATTAATATCGTTTTATCTGATGGAAAGTAATTTTATATTTTTAGCAACACTTTCTAACGTATGTCAAAAATATTAATCTTGAGCTATTTTAGCAAAGGTTATATGACGAAGCGTTTTATAATTTTTTTTTAGTTTGTTTACGTATGAGTGTTCGGTTTTCTTTTATCATTCTATAATCACTTTTTACACACGAAGACTCTTGTGGCACGAAACTTATCTTTAAAAAGAATTTAAAGCCTTTATAAACTTTTACCCTCAAGGTTGGGATGAAACCTCAAACTCTAAAAAAGGTCAAAACCATTCAGCTTGTCTAATTTTTAATTTTCAATCTCAGTAAGCTAATTCAACCGAAATATACATTAATTTTAATCAATATTTCAAGAAATTTTTGACAATATGTCTTGAATATTTCAAGAAATATTCAAGACATAAAATTTCACATTTCTTGAAATAAACTATCTTAAAATAATTAATTATCTTGGTTTATTCAATATTATTATAACGACAAATAATCAAACTTTGATTATTTGTCATTTTAAATACACTTTTTGAACTTTTGTCCGACGCGAACAAGAACTCAGATGCTTCCGACTATCTGAGACAGTTGGCTCTAGAAGTCCTAGATGGCATTCCCAGTGATGCCACTTTGATTTACACAGATGGCAGTAAAGACGAGTTGAATAACACTGGCTGCGGTGTCTTTATTGAGAGTCTTTCTATGCAGTTTTCTAGACGCAACCCGGACAATTAATTGCTCGGTAATCAGAAGAGCATTAATTGCCATAAATGAAGGATTTTGTCCCGTTGAGGATGAAGATCATCCTCAACGGGACTAAATCTAGTGACATTTGGATCCTCACCGACAGTCGAAGCTAGATCCAATACCTACAGGATTGGAGTGGAGTGTGAGACTTTGTGGGCATGCAGATAATCACCCATCTTAAAAATCTTGCCAAGGGTAGAGAAGTCCACTTTGAGTTAACATCCGTGGCAACGAAGCTGCAGGCATCTTGGCTAAAAGAGGTTGTTCTTAGTTGCCCAATGGGGACTATACTTTAACTTACAATGAACTTTTCACTATAAGGAAAAAAGTGAGGCAAGTCTGGCTCGCCCTCCCGCCCATACCTGGTTTAGCAGTAAGATCTCGGGGGGCATGTTGGATTTAAGGGGTGATAGTCATGATCAAATGGCCATGCCATCTTGAGACTCAGAAGTGGGCATATGAAATGCATGACGTGCGACTCTGGGCACAAATGTCATTTCATTGTGCAATTAATGCAATCTGAGATCGGCTTCCCCCGATCACATCCTGTATTGTTTGGGATTCACTCTGGTGGATGTTCCCCTACTGGTGCTCGACTTCACTAGGGTTTACGGTATCATGGATTTGATCTAGCTGACCCTAGATCTATGACAGATTGGAAACAAAAACAAATACACTTTTTGCAAACAAGTGCAAATTTGACCAGGACCTACTTTTTAAGGTGTACATCGAACTATTGAATAATATATTTAAGCCAAATCGGGTATCCATTTCGTGATTCTACTGAGGATGAAGGTCAAGAATAAATATTGTCTTAACTTCCACTTCAACAAAACCAAATCTATAAAGTTCGATGATTTAACCGCATTCACTTAGACGTTTAGCATATTATGATATAAAAACATTCACTCTCTTTACAGAGAAAACAAAAGCCATTATTATAGCATAAGTAAATTTAACCAAAAGATCACACTCAACAATAGCTGTATTAAATTTTTCAATCTAATTCCTGGATATTACTTTTGAGAAAAACTTTCTTTATTGCACACTTAAGAAGAATTAAAGCAAAAGAATTTTCAACGATACAGTTTTGCAAAAAATGGTATTTAAATCATGGAGTCTAAAATCAAAGTTTTAAAAACTATTTTCTTGCCAGTTTTGAGAATGAGAAACTACTCTGACATTTTCACTAACATCAGAGTCAAGTGGCTTGGGAATTGCTGCTCTATAATAATTTTTCTGCTCATGAAAGTGCTAGAACTGTAATCATTGATACAGGAGAATACAGATGATGAATGAGCACTGCGATATCTTTTTCTGTAATTGTTTGCTTTATAATAGTTTTATATGTTTGCCTCTACAGTAGCCCTTGGCCTCTTTCACTAAATTTTTCTCTCCTTGCACTATTTTGCTCAGTTGAGCTTGCATTGATGCATTATGTATTGTTCCATTTCTTTTACAAATAGATAATAGGAGGAGGAATTAAAATAGCAATCTGTCTACCAAGATAGTGTCGCAGAGGCTCAATGGGATTCAGATCTAAATCAAACTGACGATTCCAATCTCTCCAAACAAAGACGATCGAAATACTTCCCATCTGAATGAAAACATTTTAAATTGCGCCAGCATATGGGTAGATATAAGGATCAGACTCCAATATCTCAAACCAGACACAGTTTCTCCCTAGAACACATGCAGGTCAGTGTTCAGGTCATTGAGTGATATCTACGCCCAGACTATTATTCTATTACTGCAGTAACAGTGTCTTTCCGGAATGTTGTATTATTGGTATCTGGTTCTTTGTTCCCTAAAAATCAACACAGTCCTGTGAATCTGGACTTGTCTGTAAAAAGTACAAAATCCTACAGCTGACAGGTCCAGGAAACGTGTTCTCTGGATTAAAATAAGCGGGCCATTTCTTGTCGTTTAGTGAGGGATACACACAGAACTGGTCATTTTTTATAGAGACCTGTATAGTGAAAACGACTTCGTACCGTATAAACGGATATTCTTCTCCCTGATCTTAGAGTGATCTGCAACAAATTGAGTATAATAAAATTGATAAATAATAAAAAATTGAGTATAAATAAAAGCTATAAACAAGTCTTTTGCTGGTATTGTTGCCTGTAGTCAGCTAGGAACATGTCTTCCGGATGCAGAAGCTTCGGTTTGACATTGATTCCAGAGTTGGTGGATTACATTGTGAGATTCATTACGGCAAATAGAATCCTCAATTTATGGCCTCCCCATTCCATCCATCCGACGGCCAACCATTTTAACAAATTGGGTAAATGACTTTCAGACATTGCGGAATCCCATTTATTATGGTCAAATAATCTTCAAACAAAAGTTGAAAATCAACAAAAGTTACACGCGTAATTATGAAAGCCTTATGTTTGCATATTTTTCTCCCATTTTTATATACTTGTTCTTTTCTACCAAAAACGTGGCAGCATAAATTTACAAAAATTCGTTTTTTCATTTATATAAACTATACATTTTTTTTATTGTTAGTGTCATTTTTTTACGGCGAGTTTCGAAAAACATGCTATTCCTTAACTTTTGGACGTAAGTATTTTAATGATAATGAAGAGCACTAAAAAATGTTAATTTTCAATTTCCGCTATTTTGACTACCACCTGCATTTCTGTGTTGTTGCTAGAAACAAAAACACCCCAACACAATCTAAAAGAATGTCTAATTACAATCAAATATCATATTAGTAAAATGTCCAACACCTCAAATTTGGAATCATAAATCATCAATATACTGAATTGACCAAATTGTCAGAATTCTGCTGCCATGGACTTGAAAATATACTTTTTTTTGGACAGTCCAACTACACTTTAGAAGGGTTAAAGCAATATTAAAATAAGATTAGAGCCAACTAAAATAAAATGGGAACTTTCTATATAGATATGCATAATTAAAACTAATTCAGCCTTACCAGAAATTACATTTATATTATTCCATTAACCTAGAAGCTAATGTAAGAACAAAGAAACTAAAGAAAAAAAGTCATTAGCGTGAGTAAGAGACAATCACCCATCATCCCAATTTCATATTTCCACAGTCAGATATGAAAAGGGTCCTACATTGTTAACTTTAGGTATATTTCAAATAACTTCTTTCTCGGTCCACCATCATTAGATGAAAATATTCAATTATAATTTACAAATAAATTTTACAAAAACAGTTTTTTATACTCTTTAATATGATCAAAACAATTAAAAATGTTATTTAATATTATGACAATTAGAAAAAGGAATATAATAATGGATAAATAAAGAAAAGGAATTATTTCTGTAACCAGATAAATAATATAAATGAATCCAGATAATTTGCTTTCGTAATCATGGAAAAGCAATTACATCACAAATCGAACGAACAATAAATAAAGCAAACACCAATGTTGCGATTATACGATAATAAATTCACTTTTTGTACACGAAGGTTAATTCGACAGAGCCCTCCAGTTTGAAATTGGATTCCGAACCACAATGAACTTTTATACCCGAGGTGAGACTGAGACCCAAAATATTGTGCAAATATTTAGTCTCAAATAATTTATAATTTATTAGTAATACAATTTTAGAGTAAAAAAAATTATTAGAATGTGGAACATTAAGTTATTACATTCTTTTCATCATTAAACAAATTTTTTACAAATATTGTTAAAAACATTGAGAGTTAATAAATTAAAAGTTAAACAACATGTTGAATTTATTTAAAAAATCAACATTAAACAAAATGTTTCAACGTTCACAAAATGTTCAATAAATTCTAAGCTAAGCAAAATATTGAAAATATTTATTGACTTTCAATATTTCTGACAATATTTATAAAAAATTGAGCTCTCGCTAACTAGTAAACCTTATCCTCATTTAATGCAGTGTGATACTGTTCTAATTTTTCTTAATGGAAAGGAGGAAAGAAAGAACGGCAAAAGAATTTAACCGGAACTCTCACAAGATTTCATAATCATTCATTGATTTAATTTGATTATTTGCTTCAGTGACAAATAAAAACAAACGAAAAAAGTAGTCGAGTTAGAATTTTTGATTTGTGAAACATTTCCTGTAAGCTGCTCGATTCAGAAAATGCTAATTTACAAGAGAAGCTGTCAACACCATAACGGGGAAATCACTTAGATAAAAGCAGAGTCAGACTTTCCAAACTAGTACATTGACCTCCAATCCGTGTTTACGTTTAGCAACCATGATGAATTATGGTAAAACAAAAACGAATGGTTTGGGCTGATTGACTTGCCTTATTTTTAAATGTCGCGTCAGTAATATTCAGAAAAATTATTCAGTATTAAATCTGAATTAAATTATTAACAAAAAAATTGAATATTTTCTAACAGGTTATTTCTCAATTTAAACGTTTATTTTTTTTTCAAATTATAAATAAGTGTAAATTATTAAAAAATAAGTAATTATTTATCAAAAAAATCAGCTCTAAAATTCTTTGAAATTTTATAAAACGAAGGAAACTTCAAAATAAAATCTTTTCTCATACTTTGACGAGCTAACATGAGAAATAAATTTTCAAGAAAGACATTTGTGATTTATTTTTAATAAATGACACATCTTCAGAGTAAATATTACATTTAGAGTGATTAAAATATTTTAAATAGAATATTTTTATAAGTACTTACAATAAATAAGAACTTGTAAGTTAAACTATTTTAATAGATTTCTGTAAATTAGCTATCATTTAGGTCATTATATAAAAATTCATATCCGTTCAAACAGTTAATTTATGATTCACTGACGAAAATGTATGTTTAATGATATATATATATATACTTGGGGAGGGAAACCTAGACTGATAACAAATTGGTTAACCAGTTAAATCTTGCCATTAACATTGTTATTTTTACGCCGAGATAAGTCTATGATAAGCCAAGATAAGTGGCACTCCTCTTCTTTTTCATAGGAATTTTTAGCAATCAACGTTTCGAATATTTAACATGCATGCAGAGACACATTAGTACAGCACTATCTGATTGAGTCGAGGAATATTGAAATAATAAGCTTTATTAGCAGCATAATCTTTGAATTTGTGAAAAATCATCCCTGTAAGCATTTACTCATATAAGTGATACCCTTATTAATCGGACAATATCAAATCTTTTGAAATGTAAATACTCAAAAACTGAATATTTTTCTTAGAAGTTAAGTGTGCGCATATTAATATCCTTACGAACTATAACGTTAACATAAAATACATACTATTCAGGGTCTTACTACTGAATGCATCATTTCGAATTATTTATATTCATAATTGCTTATAATGAAATCATTTATAATTCATTATTGAGTTCGATTTAACCAAAACTGAAAATAGGGTCATAATTTATTGTTATATAAATCAAAATGTTTTATTTACCTATGCATTCAAGATAAAAAAGTAATATTGTACCAAAAATAAATAAATAAATAAAAAAAAAAAAAAAAACACACACTTTATAACTCACCAATTTTTTTTTTTAATTATTATCAATGATTGTTTTTCTCTATGTAAATGTATTTATTTTTAAGATTCGTCTTTTTCATAGAAAGGAAAATGGCAATTCTGATGGGCATGTCAAACTGTGAAATTGAATCGTCAGGTAATTATTTTTATTTTTAATGAATTTTTTTTATCACTTTTTGAAGCTGAAATATATTAAATATTCTTCATTTCAAAATTAAAATTAATGGTAGATCTCCAAAATATTCAGTGTAAAATAATATGATTCTCGCGAAAAATCCGATTTTTTTCTAAAGATAAGTATTACAGGCTCTAATTCTTTTTAATTAAAATATTAAATTTATTTCACAGGATACTTTATCTGGCATCATATACTTTATATATGATTTTATATTTCATATAATTCATGTAGTTTGGAATATTTCTATATTTATTCTATTTCTAGACATGAAAGAATAAAGAAAAATTATTAAAAAATGTATTAAAGCAGTTTAATAAGTTTATAAATAAAAAGTGTTTTTGACAATACTCCATGTAAAAATATTTAGAGAACTTTAAGTTTTTTGTTACTTAATCATATCTATGTAAAATACTATATTAAAAACGTTTTTAAATCAGTAGTTAAAAATCTATTGTTAATTTGTTGGATGTACCCGAATTATGATTATCGGACACTCAATAGCACCACTTTTATATATAAGTTCAAGTTAGCAAAAATTTGTCGCACGTCATTTAAATGGATTCCTAACCACACTGCAAACAACCAAATTGGAAGTGGGAATTGATCCCACGTACTGAATGAAACGAATTACTTGCCGTAAGACAAAGGACTAACCAATCAGATGCCAGCTCAGCAATATAATATATATGTATCATTATGAACTCGGAAAGATTTCACTTCTTCAAGGGAGTAAGTTGTTTCAGTTGCGGATATACTGTAACAAGGTCTAATATACTTCGATTTGGGGTGGAGGGGGGGGGGAACCAGAAAATTTCCGATAAACTACACTTAAAAGAACAACTATTTTGTGGCTTATCTCTTTTAAAATTATTTCTCGAATTCACGTCCTACTTCAAATAATCCCATGAGAAATATATACTGAAGTTCTTATTGTTAAAACAATTTCAACTCACTGAAAAACTGTTGTATTTTCCCCTTTATTTATAGATTTGCTTTTGGTTTAATATGCAATCAAAGTTAATTTCGTAATATTTTCGTTCATCTTACATTTTTACTACTTAATGTTGTATTGGAAGTCGTTACGTTTGAATTTTGTGAGAGGAAATCGAATTTTTCTGAATTAGCACTTGATTGCACTTTTTCACGAGAAGCATAAAAATGTAAAATTGAAAGTGTTAATTAGTTTGCTGCTGTACTCTTGCTTGCTTTCTTTTACTTTTACTTCTACGCAAGATCAATAAGGCCAGGCTTAATTTAAAGCCTATTCAGAGTCGTTACAAATACTGATCTCACGAGCTTTTGAACTAAAGGCATGAGAACTAATTATTCAGCTTACAACCTTGGAAACGTCTAAATTTAAACATAAATTTTATGAACCAATCAACTGATTTTTAACTTTTAATGCAAAATTAGTATTTAGTTTAAAATTTTATTTCTTAAAAAAGCGTCGTTATTTTACTATATGTTTCAAACTGTACTCACCAATTTATATTTATGTAAACTCAAATATTATTAATATTCCCTTTGAAATTCTAGTCTTTTAACCTAAACTTGTGCTCTAATTAATATTGTGGAAAATTAATTTTGTTTTACTTATTTAATTTTATAATAAACTTATAAATTTTAAATGTAATGAAATATGGAGTAAAAATCAGTTCACAGAAAAGTAAAACAAGAGTTATTTAAGAAATCCAAAAAATTATTCTTATAACTTACAAATTTTAGTAATTTTCAATAATAAGTTATTTAATTATTTATATTCGATATGATTTTCATGTACTATAAATAAAAGCCCTGTTTTATACTTATGCAGCATGAACGCGCGATAAAATACTAATTTTTCAAAATTTACAAATGGGATTTTAAATAAAATCTTTCTTTAAATCTTAAGTAATAAAATTTCTTCTTTATAAAAAGCTACTTGGAATTCTTTCAGCATAGTTTTTTCAAAATTATGTATTTTCGATATTTATTTTCAAAATCATTCACGCTGATTTTCAGACTATATTACATAAATAATTTTGAAGTACTCGCTTGAGTAATTTTTTCTGCAATTTTCTTCCTAGAATTTTAAATTTTTTTTTTTTTTTACTTTGGTATATGAAAATGTTCAAACTAGTTACATAAAAATAAGATAAAATATATAATGCAAAAAAATTGTATGTTATCTTAGGTAATCTAAGTGATTTAGTTTCTAATATTTACTGTTATATTAGCAATGTAACTTTGATTAACATAACATTGTATATTCTTTAAATTGTATGCCTTTCCGATATTAATTTATTAAATGCAGCTAGCATACACTCACATGGTAAAGAAAAAGTACATTTGATCTATTCATACCACAATACTATACACACAATCTATTTGAACGTATATTTGAACTGGAAAACTTAATATTCAATTAATCACTGATTTAATTCTTTTAAAAAAAAAAAACTGAAGAGAAAATATAAAAAAAAAAATAATTTCACATAGATGAGCTAATAGTTTTGAAAGATTTTTCGATTTTAAATAGGTAATCTTTATCATTATTAATTGAAGCTCTAACTCTCTCTAAAAATAAACTTCATTTCCTAGTTCTCCTTGAATATACAATGCTATTAATAGATTTTTGCTTCGTGGTTGGTTGGTTGGTTTTTATGGCGCAAGGTCCAAAAAAAGAAAATCCTGCGCCAATATTAAAATTTCTGTTTTTCATTTGTTGGATTCTTGCTTCGAAAATAAAATATTTTTTAATTATGATTTGTCAGAAATATCATTGAGCCCATATGGAATACAGATTTATTCATAAATGCAACGAGGCCTACTTTACGTTAGTAATCTTTTCAAAAAGCAATTTTATTTTGTTTCTATAGACGAACTGACAACTGAATGGCTATTGCGCTGGCTTTCATTTCAACAGTTCGTATATTTAATTTTCATATCGAGCATAAATTCAGTGTTTTGAAACAAATTAAAATTGTTGTTCCTGGTCGAATTACCCTTACGGTGCAAAAACAGACTGTAGAATGATCAAATCGAACAGCTCAAAAATTTTATGAAAAATTTTAGTTTGAGTATAATTTTTCCTTAAGATATAATATTTTAAGGCAAACTTTTAAAATTTGCTGCTTTTTTCATATTCAAATGAAATTTTTTAAAAAAACATTAATTTAACATGTGGGAAGATAGAAATCTTTTTTCTCGAATGAAAAGTCTAATAACTTACCTCCCACAAGAGAAACGAATCATTTTTCACACATTTAACTGACAGTTTCTTGGGAAGTACAATCCAGCTTTGTCATTAGCTGTGAGCATCAACCAGCAAATTATAGGTTGAAGCGACTGTCAAGGTTAGGCTTTTATGTATTTGATGACATCCCCACAGCTGTGAAGACCCCTGAGGTTACTATTGTGAGGCAGAAAATGGTCAAATTGTTATCTCCAAACCAGTTTAAACATCAAAAACACAGCGATACTATATCTTTCTCCACGTTTTAGAAAATCCTCAAAATTTTCTCGTGGTGTAAATTGATATAGATAACACTCACCCCAGTAAGAGTGTCAAAAATCAACTGTTAAGAAAACCTATTTTTGAGGTAAAAATTGAGAAAATCGTTAATATATTTTGTAGAATTGAAAAATTTGCATTCCTTTCTTTTCTGTTTATAGATGCATATATCTTCAAGTCTAAGAGAAAATACAATAATACACAAGTTAACCGAATAGATATCGTTTAACGTTGGTTTTCCTACAGTCGCTTTTTGCATATGAGAAACTATTAGATTGATACTTGCAACTTAAGAGGATAGCAAATGCAATCTTAGCCAAATATTAAAAAATATACTAATTATTCAACTTGCTTAGCTACCTGTTTCAATTTACGTAAAAGTGGATTTTGTTAATGTAAATGTATTTTCTTAGTGTGATTGCCTTTATTGCATTATAAACTTTTTGAAAATGTAGTATAACTTTAAGTGCCGTTATATTTGTAATTATAACAAATTTTCGAATAATTTTTCACTTTATAACGCAAGTTAATTTTTAATGTGATTTATAAATTTTCTAAAATGTCAACTCTTTGTACTACTTATAAAAGCACCGTAAAATTACTTAAATCAACAATATTAAAGGATTTCCTAACAGTTACTTTTTCTAAAAATGTTCTTTATTAATGCAATTATTTGCATTCATCATGAATGTTATGATTTGAAAGTAAAAACTTAGATTAGCTTCAAAACATAAATTTAGAAGGAGAAATTAATGCAAATAATCACTTTAAAAAAAATTCAAAATAAAGATTTTTTTTACCTAAAGTCTGACAGAAAAAGAAAGTGGAGGAATAAATAAACGAAAACTATTTTTAGTTATTCCTATTCTATTAAGATCTTTTTTTTTTTTTTTTTTTTTTTTTTTTTTACTTTTTTTACACAAGAGCACTAATTAGATAGGAACATATAGTTTCTTCTATTAAAAATTCTAGCACAAGCTGGGAATCGAATATACAAATTGTTGAAACTCTAACCAATAAACTAACTAGAATCTGCCAACTTGGTTTTTGTTAAAAGGAAAATCAAGGGAATATTTTGAAATATTAAAATCGTATATCCTCTTTGCTGTATCAAATTATTTGATAATTTTAAAGCTCAAATTTGTAACAAATATCATAGTTCAAAAGTTAAAATTTTCAGACTGAAACATTAAGCACGCGTGCACACATATATATTTGAATTTTGTATAATGCACACGAAAGGAGTGAGAAAATTTATAAAACATTGAACATTATAATTGAAATGCTTTTAATTATAAATTTATAATAAAAGACTGCATTTTAACAAAAACTAATCTGTTTACAATTAGATGAAAAGCAATTATTCTTCATTAATGAAATCATGACGAATAAAATGACATATGTTCTTCGAAATAAGGTAAGTTATGGCACGACTCATGATTTACGATTAGAAAAAACTTCTAACTATTAATGTAATTTTCATGGGAATGTTTATTTATGTTGATTTTTCAGTACATTGTATTTTAATTAAGAAGTTTATCATTTTGAGAACAATGCTAACAAATTTACAAAGGGTTCTACAATAAAAAAACTAAAGAGATTACAGCTTGTTCAAACGCGTGTCCAAACTTATATAATAGCCACATGCAACACGTCTGGGAACTTAGTTGTTCATTAAAACATGTGGTATTCAAAAGAGATTGTTATGGCTTCATGTTCACTTAGTGAGATAGGAGCAATTTTGAAATGAATCACGCATAAAGTATTACTTTATATATATATATATATATATATATATATATATATATATTATTACAAAGACCGGCTTGTGACTTACGAGCAGAGAGAAAACCTTATATTTTTATACAACAGCAATTATTTTCTTTGCTGAGTGATCATCGTGTATATAGACTTTATATACAGATTTCATGCAGACCTTTTCCGTTATATACAGACATTTTTATTTATATACAGACTTTTTTGGTTCGGCATAGTCTGATGGAAGTGATTTGGTGTTGGATGGTGCCGAAAATGTTTGATATAAGGAACAATCTCGATATGTGAATAGAATTGAGATGAGTATCGAGACAAGGCTTTACTATTACAATATGGCAACCAAAGCGAAAAATAAGTTTGAGCTGAGGACACACCCATTGCTATCATAAAATATCGATCTATTGAGAGAAAGATGATAGCCTGTATATTTAAATCAAGTGGAATTGTAGAGCGTGACATTTGAACACACGAAAGGATGTTACAGTTAAATGGTATACTGAACAGTGCCTGGTTAAAATCAATCCATGAATGCCTACGTTCAAAATCAAGAATAGACATCTGGTATCTTCACCACGGTCCCCCTGACCAACACCTCCTAGAGGTGTTGCCCTGACCGCCCCAAAGATTGTGTTGAACATTTGACCACAGGTGGAATGAAACATCTTGAACACTCCCTTACTGTCCAAATCTTGCTCCCTGTGACTTCGCCATGTTTCCGTATGTGAAAATTAAACATAAGGGAAAATGATTTGATAGTAGTGATAACTTTTCGAGTGTTTGAGGCAACGAATGAGCATTTTTCCAGAATATAACCTGGCAAAGCTAGTTTAAATATTAATCTCAGTACATGGAGGAGTGTGTTGAATATGGTGGAAGTGACTTTGAAAGAGTTCAAAAGTTTTGCAGTACAATTTTATTATAGTACCCTTTGCATATCGCAATCGAAAATCTACTGAAAAGTGATCGATGGCTGGCTAATATGCTGTTTGAGTAGCAGCATACAATTTCACTATGCTTATAATTGTAAGTTGGTGTGGTTGCCATACTTTTCGTAATCATACAAAAAATTATTTCCGCTTCTAGTTCAGATGTTAGCTTTCTTACCATCGATAGTTTTTTATTAGAACTATTTAAGAGCTGGTCAAAAATCCAGATTGATACGAGAAAGTAATTTTAAGTTTATGTTATACTTATCTCAACAATTTTCATATTAAAAAATTATTAATGTTCATATTTATTAGAGCATTTTTTAGAAACACATTGAAATTTCATATGATAGTCTGTTTTGATTATCCCACATATTTTGGGAAAATGTTTTTAACAAAATTGCTATTAAATTAGGAAATCTAAGCAATAAAGCATTACAAAAAATCTTACTTGTTTTCTTAAGAGAAGTATATGATTTCAGCATATATTTCTCAATCTAGTCATATTCAATCAAGCACAGCATGCTCAATCTAGCGATACTAAATTTGTTAAAACTATTTTAATGTCAACCTTTAATTCTTGGAGAAAATATTCAATTTAAAAATATAATTAAAATACCAGTTTTAATTTTGTTACAGGTTTGGCTTAAAGAGATCACTCTCCAGACCTTTTTAAACACAAAAACTGATTAGACCAAAATTTACTATTGAAAATGTTTTTTGAAGCCCAATCAAAACATCCATAACCTATGTAGCACTCGAACTTGTGAAAGTTAGAGAGCTAACCATTTAATGATTAGATCGAATTAATTTTAGAGAATAAAACTTTCTACAAGAAAGAGACTTGTTCTATGTTATTTTTTCTTTTAAGACTCTTAATGTTAGTTGGTTTAATTTTCTTAAAATATTTATCGATACTTTATAAACAAATTTTGAATGAAAGTATTTCAAGCTCAAATCTTTTATTGCTGAAATTTAATAAGTAGTTTTAAAGTTAAACCAAATAAAAAAAATGCAAAGTCAAAAATTAATTACTTTGATTTACATTAATCAAAATTAGCTTAATGGAACTGTATTATATATAAAGCTAAATTTCAACAATGAGCAAAAATAATGTGCAAAATAAAGTACTTTTCAATAAAGGAGAGAAAATCTAAAAAAATAAAGGAAGAATATTTTTTATTTTATTAGTTTCCTTTATTTTGCACATTTTCATTATATATATATATATATATATATATATATATATATAT
>JAPDSC010052071.1:21451-49784 GCA_026290005.1 Latrodectus geometricus | reverse complement strand
TATATATATATATATATATATATATATATATATATATATATATATATGCGAAGACCGACTTAGATTTATTAGATTAGAAAATTAGAAGACGAGCAGATAGAGAAAACCTTATACTTTCATACAACAGCAATTCCTTCCATTCTGAGTGATCATTTGTCCGTAAAGAAACTTTGTGATCTTTCGATTCCGCATAATCTGACTTAAGTGTGGCTTAATGTCGGATGGCTCCGAAAATGTTTGATACAAGGAACAATACCGGTATGTGAATAGCATTGAGACAAGTAACGAGACTTTGCTTTACTATTAAAATATGCCAACCAAAGCTCAAAGAAAATTTGAGTTGAGAACACATCCATTGCTATCATAAAACATCGATCTATTAAGAGAAAGATGATAGCTGTATATTTAAATCAAGTGGAATTGTAGAGCATGACCTTTGAATACAAAAGGTTAAATGGTACACTGAACAGTGCCTGCTTAAAATCAATCCATGAAAGCTTGAGCTCAAAATCAAGAATAGACACCTGCTATCTCTACCACGGTCCTCCTGACCACCCCAAAGATTGCATTGAACATTTGACCACAGCTGGAATGAAACATCTTGAACACTCCCTTACTGTCGAAATCTTACTCCTTGTGACTTCGCAATGTTTCCGTATGTGAAAATGAAACATGAGGGAAAATGATTTGATAGTAGTGATATCTTTTCGAGTATTTAAGGCAACGAATGTGCCTTATTCCAGAATATAACTTGGCAAAGCTGGTTTAAATACTGATTTCAGCACACGGAGAAGCATGTTAAATATGGTGAAAGTGACTTTGAAAGAATTCAAACGTTTTGCAATACAGTTTTAATGTAGTACCCTTTGCATATCGCTATCGGAAATCTACTGAAAAGTGAAACTATGTGAGTAGCAGCATACAATTTCACTATGCTTATAATTTCTAGTATGTTGGTGCGGTTGTCATGACTTTTTGTATTCATACAGAAATTTATTTTTGCTTCTAGTTTAGATGTCAGCTTTCTTACCATCAATAGTTTATTATTAGAACTATTTAAAAGCTCGTCAAAAATCTAGATTGATACGAGAAAGTAATCTTAAGTTTACGATATCTTCATCTCAATAACTTTCATATTAAAAACTAATTAATATTCATATTTACCAGAACATTTTTTGGAAACATAGATTGAAATTTCATATGATAGTCTGTTTTGATTATTATCCCACTTATTTTGGGAAAATGTTTTAACAAAACTGCTATTAAATTAGGAAATCTAAGCAATAAAGCATTACAAAAAATCGTACTTATTTTCTTAAGTAATACAGTAAGTAATACATACTGATTTCAGCATATACTTCTCAATCTAGTCATACTCAATCTAACACAGAGTGCTCAACCTAGTGATACTATATTTGATAATACTGTTTTAATGTTCAACCTTTAATTCTTGGAGAAAAATATTCAATTTAAAAAATATAATTAAAATACCAGTTTTAATTTTGTTACAGGTTTGGCTTACAAAGATCACTCTCCAGTCCCTTTTTAAACACAAAAACTAATTAGACCAAAATTTACTATTGAAAATGTTTCTTGAAACCCAATCGAAACACCCATAATCTATGTGGAACTCGAATTTGTGAAAGTTAGAGAGCTAAACATTTAATGATTAGATCGACTTAATTTTAGAGAATAAAGCTTTCTACAAGAAACAGACTTGTTCTATGTTATTTTTTCTTTTAAGGCCCTTAATGTTAGTTGATTTAATTTTCTTAAAATATTTATAGATACTTTATAAACAAATTTTGTATGAAAATATTTCAAGCTTAAATCTTTTATTTTTGAATATTATTAATTAGTTTTAAAGTTTAACCAAATAAAAAATGCAAAGTCAAAAATTAATTACTTTGGTTTACATTAACCAAAATTAGCTAAATGAAACTATACTATACATAAAGCTAAATTTCAATAATGAGTGAAAATAATGTGCAAAATAAAGTACTTTTCAATAAAGAAGAGAAAATATAATAAAATAAAGGAAAAATATTTTTTATTTTATTAGTTTCCTTTATTTTTGCACATTATTTTCATCATCATAAAAAAAAAAAAATTAAAAAAAAAAAACAAATAAAATAAAATTAAATAAATAAAAATTTAATAAAAATCACGAATTTAAAGAAAAAATTATATATATATTTAAAAATCTAGTTTTTATATTCTAGTTACTGTTAACCAACTGCTTTTGGAATGAAATTCATTGCAAATTTATTTCTAAAAACAAAAAAATTATATAAAAAAGTTTTTTTTGCAGGAAATGAGTTTTTTTTATCTATTCTCCGATATGTTACGCTAAGCAATACATTAAGCAATATATTTACAATTAATTTCATATTTTTCAAATGTAAAAGGAGAAATTGTCCGGAAAAGGAAGAGGATGCCATATTAACACGTAATAACTGAAGTAGGAACTAATGTGGTGGATTGTTTTTTGATTACTTTTAAGTTACTGCTCTCGTGAAAAACACTTTTCTTCTCTTAATTTCAAAAAGAGAAAATAAACAAAATCTGGAATGAAACCCAAGTATAGGAAAGAACAGCAATAAATGTGAAAGGGGTTAAATATTTAAAATTTTTGTTTTTAACTTTTCACACAAGTCTGCTCAGAAAGATAACTCTACCAGATGTGATTGAAATATTTCAAGAATATTTTTATTAACACTAAATATACCGGGGATTTTTTTATTCGGCAAAATTAATGGGAAAATGGGTCAAATGACCCCTTTCAGTAGTTTTAGTGTTAATTACTGAAGCTTAATTGTATTTTCTGCAATCCTTCAAGGTAGAAAAAAAAAATAGATAGAATTTCAATGATGTTTACACTTGAATTAAAGGACCCGCATAATTTGCAATTGAAATAATTATATTAGGGAAAAAGAAATCCATTATTTTTACGTGAACTTTTTGCAACTTCTTTCAGATTCGCTTTGTAAAAAGGTTTAAAACAGTTTTCATGTAGATTTTTAGGTCTTGTGCGAAGCTACAACTGCTGACATGCTGTCAAGTTTGATAATTTTTTATATTTTATAGACATTCTCGACGATGCTGTATCCACATGCGAGGTGCATCTTTAGCATCCAAATACCCAAACGGAATCGACGAAACAAAAATTGTTCTTAACTGGTTGTTACAGTCTTATATAGGACGATAAACACCTTTCACAATTTTAGTCAGCCGGCTATCTTTTTCGCCGTTACAAGAGAAAAAAGAAAATGTATCGAATTTTCTGTTTGTTGTCTTCCATTTTTGAAACCTTGTACTCGTAACTGAATTAATCAAACAAAAAACCGCAAGAGGATATTTTAGTGTCAAATTTCACCTTTCCAACGAGCATAAATCTGAAATTGTTTGATAGATACCTCACGAAATAGCGATCACTACAGACGTCTACCGAAAAAATAATGGATAACTTTCTCCCCAACCTAATATTCTTCAAAGTTATGTTAAATATTTCAATTAAGGAATATTATAAGGACGAGGAAAAAATGGTAACTAAATGCCATTTCAAATTATGAAAGAAATTCATTTTAGAAGTTAGATTAGATTAGCTGGTTAGTAATTAAGTACGAAAGTTCAATCGACCGAAGAGTACAATATGAAGTGGATTCCAAAGTACAACAAATATCTACACCAAAGGCAGTAAACATACCTATGTTTCCCGCCTTTGGTGTAGATATTTGTTAAAACCCATATACCCATAAACTGTTGAATTGAATGACAGAACGTTCTCTCCCTCATACAGCTACCATTTCGGAATAAATTATGTGGTGAAATACACTTTTGCAGCTCTGTACTTAGAAAGTAAATAAAAATCCTATAATTTGTTTTATTTTTTTAATTGAAATTTTGTCTATTTGAAATTGAAATATTAATATTTCGTGTTCTTATGTAGAACAAGTAACATTACTTATTTAATACTTGTGTAATAGAAAATTTAAAGGAAAATTGATAAATGATGAAAAACACTCAGATAATTTCATCAATGACGTAAATATCATATTTTAACTATAGAAAAAGTTAAAATTGTTTATAATATAGAAATGTATTAATAATAAAAAGTACTTTTTATATAAAATAAAAAATTGAGCTATAAAATAGGTAAAAATATAAAATGAAATTTTTAAGAAATCATAAATTTAATGGTACATTTTTTGATTTTGAATTCACAATATTAATTATTATACCTTATAATCATACTATTGTATTGGATAATTTTTCGCACAGAAAGGTTTGAGTTTGCAATCATACTACGCTCACTTTGTACGCACAATGGCTTCTTCAAATCTAACCAACAATTTTATAAAATGAATTTCGAGAACCTCTATAAGCTTCAATACCCGAGGTAAGTGTCGAATTTGTGAATTGAAAGCCAGCATTTAATCTCAATTAGTGCAAGAGATTTGATGTTACCAAAACCAATATTAATTATAAACATATGTATTTTAAGAAATATAAATTTCGTTAAAATCAGCGTTAACATAAATTACTGCTTTTTCTATAAGACAAATGATTTCTAAACAAAAAAGAAAGTTTGATGTTTAAAATAAATAATCGTAACGATTTTTACTTTTAGTGATTAGTATATTATCTCTTCTCTTTTAGTTGTTTCAATTTCACTTAAAAAACATTCACATGTTCAACATTCAATTTAAAACGCATTTTAAATAAACAAATTGATTACATTAATTTTCATTAAAAAATTAAAAATTGTTCGGAGACTAAGGCTCTTTTGTACTTCAATTCATTTTTACTTTTTAATTATTATTAGCTCCATAGTGACAAAATAATAATTGAAAAAGACTCAAGACAAATATTCCTAGAATTTTTAACAGAGAAATTGACATGTTAGCAAATACAAAAAACTTATGACGTTTGAATTAAAAAACAAAATCTATAATTTGTAGAAGATTCAGTTGGAGAAAAATCTCGAAAAGATGAAAAGAAAACCACGCTCACAATTTGTTTTAATTTGCCGTAGGTAGACTATAAATTGTTTCACATTTTTTTTTTCTGCTGCATTACCGTAATTCATGTACTTGCGTTCCGAACTGTCTCCGATGCCCTAAAAATGTCTAAATAGATTTTTCTACAGCAGATGCGATCATTTTTTCACACTCTGCTCGGTTCCTTCACTATTTGACTGTAGACTTCTCGTAAAGCAATGTATTACAAATTTTGCTGTTTTATTTAAAATTCAGTGAATTTTGATGGGAATATAAATACATATGCAGTACTAGTAAACCAGTTTCTCTTCAATGTTGAACTAAAAAATAAAATGGGGAAAGAAATTAAACGTAGCGAATTCAATCTTGTAAAATATCACGAAGTTAGGGAGAGATTTTTTATTTAAACAAATAATAAAAGCTTTGATGTATAACTTTTTATATAATATATTTAACTATACATAATAACTTTAGGATTTGGTAGAAACAAATGTGGATATATGAAATTGATTTTTATACTTAAATAATTTCTAGGGATATCTTGCAACATACTGAGTATTTTCCAATTTTGTAGTGTAAATTTTTTCAGAGATAAATAGCAACGTTTTGAAAAATGTAGATACTTTTAGAACATTAAGACGCATTGCTAATTTTAAATATATTTATAATTCAGAATATTAAATATTATCGAGATAAATTTATCGAAATGCCACAACAATAATAAATACTATATCAGGAAAACTGGCATTCCTCTTAAAAATTTAATCGCATTTTAATATTCATAAAAATTAACATATTTAAGTAAACAAATTATCTGATTCTATTGAATACAAAAATTGTGCTTTTATAAAAATTGTGTTTTATAAATTCAGTATTTGAGTTTTACATATGAAATTTATTGGTAATATTTTTGATAATATTAATTTAGTTAAGTTATGAATTATTTAAAAAATATAATATAAATTGCCTATATTTCACATTATCATTTAAAATTGAGTTTTGATTTGAGCAGAAAAAAAATAATTTTAGCTAGTATTTTAGTTTGTAGTTAATAATTATCGTTTGTAAACGAAATTTGATCTAAGCTATTTTACTAATTTTAAAATTTTTCTTGTAATGAAATACTCTTTTGTAGGATTTGATTTGAACATATAACACAGCTTAAATTTTTGTAAAATATCAATCGTAACAAAAAGTCAAACAATCGTAAATTTTTCTTGTGATGAAGTATAATTTCTTAGCTATAGATTATTGTAAGTGAGTGTGAAAAACAGCTATGTAAATTATGAACATTATCACAAAAACAGATTAAAAATTAAACATATACAAATGAAAAAACCCACCTGTTGTTTGGAGCGTGTCGGCATCGGACGTTGGTCGACGAACTGTTGTTGTTTGGTTTCTGTCTTCTTGAGAAATCGTTTCCTTGAACTTGCCTTCCGTTACTCGTGCGGTTGCGGCGACGGTGGTGGGGTGCGCGGCCCACGTGCACCCCAAAATCCCCGCGCACAAGATTACAGCTAGCCACCGAACCGTTATCATTGTCGTCTGTAGAAGTTATGTCCGATCACAGGTATGGAATAGAGCGCCACGCCACTCGAAAGGGGCCTCACGACATAGTCCGAGAATGAAATGACAGCAGTAGAAACTCTCTCGCACTCACACTCGGGGAAAAAAGCGACAGCGAATGGACTTGCTGGAAGCAGGGGTCGAACTGGGTTATTGGTCAGGTAGGATCGTTCGCCAGGTGCGCCGCCATTGTTACGACCTACTGACCCCGATCGGGGTTGCTCTTCTCTGAAAAGAAAAGAAAAGCGCTGTGGGGGTGTTCGTAACGGAGAGAGTGAAGGAGGGGGGTGATTAATTGATGTTCGGACTCTGCCCTGTCAAATGCCCACTTCTGTAGATAACAATTCGTCGCTTTTCTTATCTACAGATATGTATTATCAATAGCACTGGTCGAAAAGGAGGCTTATTTTAGAATTTAATAATACACAAAAGGAATTTTCTCTCAGGAAAGATTTTTGATATAAAAATACTGCAAGAATTAAAGTTTGAATTTTGAAATAGACTCATAATAAATATTTAGAAATCAATCAATAAATAAATAAATAAGATATTGCGAGATAAAAATTAGATTATAAAGCATAACTTTAAAAGCATGTTTTTTCTACTGGCTTAAGTTCAAATCCCAGATGTATACATGGGAGTTAAAACGCATATCTTGTGTACTTTTTATTACTTTTTATGTAATTAGATAGCAGACTAAAACAATAAAAAGAAATATTCAAAACCAATTTTTTCTCCTTGTTCAATCTCATAAAATTGTAGGCCCAGCTAAGATAGGCATCCTTCTCGTGATTGGGAGAAAGCGTATTCAGCAATTTATCAAGCCTTAAACAGCAGTGCAAGGGCCTATTAACATTAAAAGTTTCGTAAGGTCCAATGTCACACCACTGGTGGGGCGTGGTGTGGAGTGAAGAGTGTCAGCTCAGAGATCGACTTCGCTCTTTGACTGTGCTCAAAATGGCGAAGTTTATGGTTATGTTTAGTAATTTTATTGAGAAGAAATAAGTGGCTGGAAATATATCACTATAACATTATCAGAATTTTCATATTTATTGTTTCAAAAGCTACAGCTAAGAGTCAAAATTGATATTTGAATTAAAACCCCTTTCCTCAAAATTTTCACATCACACCAATGGCGATATTATGCATTTTAAATATCCTTAGGCCCTCTCAAACAATTTCTTTGTGTGCATTTCATATCAAGCATGCAACATTCTGTGCTCGGGAACACTTTTTTTTAACTAAAAAAGTAAGCCGACTTTCCAATCAATTTTAAATATTAAAAATATTTTTTAGAATTTCATGGCAAATTGATATCAGTGTTTACTAAATTAGGTACTTTGCATTTAGTCTAATTAAAGCTGCATAAAAAGTATCTAGAAGAATGTCAAGAATTTATAGTTGATAATTTTATACCATTTTCAAATTGTGATCAAATGATGTGATTGACACCCGAGCTGGGAATCTCCTTTCAAAATCTTAATCTATGAATAGTTAAAGTGCATTAGTCTTATCTGTAATTGATTCCATAGATTCTATATTTAATTAATAACTAGACGATATTTAATCAGTTGAAAGTCGAACCTGTTACTCTCCAGATTCAGCGTGGTTATTATAAGCTGGACAACAATAGTTAGACGTGATGCTACATATAAATTACAGTTATTAAAGAGAGTTAGTTCATATGATTTTAAATTTTCGTAAATTTTATTTATAATGTATAAATGGCTATTTTCAAGCATTTAATACACATAAAATTTAAAATTTTATATAAATCATAAGCTCTTATTTTATGCAACTTTAATTATTAAACATTAATATTTTATTATGAAAATATATTAGTGTCTAATAATGAAATATAGTATAAATGGAAGAATGGTTATAAATTTTAAACTTTTTTATATTTAAAATAATTTTTGGAAATTTGTGAAAAATTGTAAATTACTTTTTATTTTGTATTTACAATACATAAAAGGAAATTTACAATTTATATATACATATATAAAAAAAATTAAATATAATTGTTTGTCGATTAGATTGTAGATTGAGCTTAGATCCATTGTAGAAATTAAATTAGTTATATATATATATATTATTTTTTTGTGATATATATAAATATGCTTTGCTAAAAATTGAATTATCAGTGCTTTTGCCTTCAATTCAGGATTCATTTTCTCCTTGGGCATGAATGTTTATAATGGCTTGAAATAGATTAGAAATTATACCCCATGAGTGCAAAAAGTGAAAACCAAACTAAATTGTATTAAATTAGATTAGTCTTGTTTAATAAATGATTTTTAAATTTTCATTTGAATTTATTCAATGACTGTCTTATCATGGCTCAGTTCGAACTGAAAAAAAGTAATTATATAAGTGTTGATAAGTATTAAATCAATGATATATATATTATATGAAACCTCGTTGAATTTTTTCAACATTTCACTTTAGATAACTCACTGTAATTTTTTCAATAATTTTTACGCTATTTATATGAATTATGAATACACATACATAAAACAGAATGGGATCAATCTCATTCACTGTAGCCGACTAAATGTGAGATCGCTACAGTATTTCTGAGTTTGCAAGCATATTTTTGTGATGAATATCTGAGAATTTTCAAGGTTTTCTCTTTTGTGGAATGTAAATACGACCCATTATCAATGCAAAGTCTTTCAGGAAGACAATCACGAATGTTCAAGTGTCTTATAAACAATTGTTGAATATATAGGGTTAAATATACATATGTATAAACAAAGAGTTCAGAGTGTGAATCGTTAGAGGCTCTTTACTATTTCCGCTAGAGCCAACAGGAAGTTAAAATCTGTCGTTTAAGGTCTAGACTAGAAAACAAATACGATAAGGCAACACCAAGAAGCTATATTAATTGTTATTGATTATTGTTAAGGTATGCTTTTATCATAATTTCTACTTTTCATTTTATTTTAATTAAACTTTGTAAATTTTTAAAACAGTTTTTAATTTTTTTTTTATTAAATATAACATCTGTACTGCATTTACATCTACAACTGCAGAATTGGTTTGGTTTGTCACCTTAAGGTCATCTTTTTGAAACAAGAGTAAATTAGACCAGATCCAACGGTTTAAAAGAGTCCGTAATGGGAAGATTCGCATTCAATTTACTTTATGTAAACTTATCAACAATATTGTTTTTAACTTACTGTGTTTGAGAAGATAAGAAATGTGTTTTTTTTTCCTAAAAAAGAAAATATTTAGTTATTTACAACATATGGGTATGTAGATACAGTAATTTCGGTGGAGCACACACGTACACTCGTATTCTTTAAATATAATATCTCTTATTAATATGTGCTATTAGTAAACATAATTCATTATCCACAATATTCTTTGGAAAATAAGGAAATCCAAGCTTCAATATTCAATAAAATACTAGTTTATATTCAAGACTTTATTAAGTAACAGTCTCCCTTTCCCATTCATCTATGTTTAAACTTACCTAACCGTTAGTTAAAATACGAACATTTAACTTCTTTGCGTATTATCTTTCAAAGAAACTCTAAAATACAGTAAATGCTCATTTTTATGGACCTCAAATTTAAGAACACTCATGATTTTACGAATTAGAGACTGATCCCTTAGAGGCAATGATAATTTTAATTTCCAATTCCGATCTAAAATTTAAAAAAAAAAATTAAATCATTTTTATGCCTTTTTTATCGGCTTTTTATTTATTTATTTATTTTTTTCATTTTCTTTTACTTTATAGTTAAGAAACTTAGATCGACATTTTTATTGGAGAATCGTAAAATTTTTTAACTATGTATAACTAATTCCACTCCTTACGTTTAAATTTCGAATGTTTCAAAGCCATTCGTGTGGAATATTTCTTCTGCCCATAACCTAACGCCCATCTAACAACTCATAAATCTGAATCGAAGCATAATTTCAAGTGCAAAAACGTTAGGTACTGTGTAAGAAAGGATCATGGGATATGTCTATGTTATGGCGTACTAGGATCTCCGTATGAACTTGACATTCTGAGCCCAATGAGCTTGTGACTCTATGCTTAGGATGGTGTAAAAAAACAATATCTAGGTCACTTTGACATGCAGGCCTTATTAAAATTATTGTAACTAAGAAAATCAAGAACATTTACCTCATTACTTCGTGAGTAAAGATGAGTTACATATCAAAGAACTTTCAACAAAGAAACCCACTACAGACCGAAATTTCATTTCAGCATTTTTTGAATGGGGACTTAGAGGATGCCTAAAAGATATCGATGATTACTGACAGCATAATGAATAATAATGTAAAAGAACCTTTCAAATGTATTAAACAACAAGATAAAAAAAATTATAAAGTGCTGAAAACTGTGCAAAATAAGCAGAAGAATGGCTAACAAGATTGAAGTACTATTTCTTAAAGGTTGATAAAAAAGATGAATATATACCTTAATACATCAAGCAAAATAGAAAAATGCATTTTTAAAATCGCGGTTTTTAAATGGAAAATATTATTTACTTTTTTGAGTTTTTTTATTAAGTTCGATTTTCACTTTGCATGTTTTTTTATATAGTGCATACTAAATAATTTTTTTTCTAATAGTAGTTTTACTTATAAATAATACAATATGATCAAAAAAGAAATTAGTTTTAAAATCTAACATGTATTTTTCTATTTTACGAATAATTATAATGGTCCTACTAGCTCATAAAAACAAACATCTGCTTTTTCAGAAATTAGTTAGAAAATTTGGAATAAATTACTTATTTCCTATGATTACTGTGACTGATGATGAGACAAGGATCTTTGAAAGGGAATATAGGATTAGATCTTAGTCACAGTTACTTGGATTTCGTAATTTTTCCGTTATAACAAGTGAATATGACCTTGTAGTTAGGAAGAGATTTTGAGAAAGGGTAATACATCGTGAAGATTCAAATATCATAATAGTTGAAAGCTATTAAACTCTATAAGAGCAATGTGAAGTCACAAAATTTGTTTCTATCATATAGTTCATCTTCAAATTTAAGTAACTATTAATTATATTGAATGAATAATATTTTAAATATCATCCAAAAATATGGAAATTTCTAAAGAGAAACAATTTAAAAATCTTTTCCCATTTTCGCGAATTAACGTCATAATAAAAATTATGAAAATATCCTCCATCAGAATAGAAAAGAATAATAAGTAAATTTGAATCGCTCTAAAAGTATAATTTTTTCGTTCACTTTGTCATGACATCTTCAAGTCACTTTTTCCAGAAATAAACGCTGAGCAACTGAATTTTACTACAGATGAATTCGAGGGAAAAAGTAAATAAAAGCTTTTGCGAAATCACAAACACACACGGTTTCTGCTGTCGTGAATTTTCTGGTTTTTGACATCATGAATGTTGTGAACTTTCTTGTTTTTCTGTTACGCTTTAAATTATGGACGTTTTTTTGTTTTATTTAAAGTTAATTTATCAATGGAAATATTTGCTTTATTTCATTGAAACAAAATGTTTCACAATTTTTGAAAAGGGAATTAAATGAGGTTCTCATGTATTTAATTTAATGAATTTAATTTTATTAGTCATTTGTTTAGTAACAGAAAGAAGATAAAGCTGAATAAAGCACCGCATAATAAAAGAATAAATTGTTTTTTAAAACTATAAAAAAGTTTAAAAATTTTCAAATTTTAAAGGTTTTTTTTTTTTTTTTTTTTTTAACTTTTTGATGTTTTTACATTATCTTTGCAGTTTCCTCTCTTTCTTTTATTTCTTATATATATTATTGTCATTGTATGTATGATTAGGTTACTTTATTAGTTTATATAGAAGCAAATACACACCCACACACACACATATTCTATTAAAAACTTTTAATCAACAAACTGTTTTTACAAAAATTCAGTCTCTATTTAAAAATCGTAAATTTAATCAGTTCGCGCAAAACTGACTAAATCAAGCTTTAAGTCCGATATTCCAATTTTATGTTTTTGATAATTACCTTTAATCTCTGTTATTTTAGAATCATGCATTCAGAGATCATTTCGGAATTCGATTACTAAAATTATATGTAAGATAATAGCTTGAACTCTTAATACACACGATTGTAAGTTATAAAATATTTCTAATTTTTTTGTTTCAGTTAATAACATTCCAAAAGGAGCTAAAATATTTCTAAGAAAAAATGTCGGTAAAATGTTTAAAATCGTCATGGTTTTGTCCATGCATAATCGATTCCTTAAACAATCAGTACCACGTAGTGAAAGTTTCTATTGAAGGCGCGACCTTAAGCGTTTGTCACACCCATAACCCATTGGAAGTGTTATAGAAACTATTTCTTTTCTGAAATGGTGAAAGAACTAGAATCAGGAGCATAGAATAACTGCAAGAATTTGGGGCCAACAAATCTCCATTTATCCCCCCTATTCAGCTGTCCAACTTTTGATTTCAGCTATACATTTGTACTTTTGTGAGCTGGTATTTCTAGCTATTTCAGGAGAACCATTTCAAATTGTGCAGATGTCCTAAGGAAAGATTTATTCAACAAGCTACAATTCGTCTCATCATTTTTCTAGGTAGGCGCTCAGTGAAACACCATATGAAAAGGTGATTATTTTAGCACATAGAATTGTCTGGTCTTTTATCTATTGTCTGGTCTTTTTCATAAATGAAATTCAAATGCCTGTTAGTCTACCCAGATGAGCTTGCAGATGTACTGTATCCATGTTTCACTAATTGTTTGAAGATTGGCTAGAGGGGCAAATATGTTTTCGAGTTTCCCATATAATTTTATTGATTATTTTTATTGGTACAAGTGTACTTAGAAGCTCTACTTATAATGAAATTATGTTAAATTTATTATACCACAAATTTATATTGCAGTTGTTTCTCTAATGCACATTAGTAAATTATCTGATTTTATCCATATCAGATTTTCTTAGAAAGTTTTGAATCTTGTTGAGGAAATATAAGTTTCGAGTGTAGGCAGTAGAGTTCTTATCTAGTTGAAGCTACAATACTGATTTTATGAACGTTAAACATACAAAAAAACCTCCAATGTTATGGTGTAGTAATGGAAAAGGAAAGTGACAAATTCTCTCAAATGGCACTCGATACTTGATGGTGAATCAAAATTATTAGCGTTAATCTGCGCTTTAGGTCCCCTACTCTGCCAACTTGGCGATAAATGCACCAAGCGTGATAAACCAGACGTTTTTATAACTAATGAACTCTTTATGGCAACCTCCGGAGTAAAATAATTTGCGCTTTTTCGTGCATGATCATTAATTGGTATTTTCTTTTAGCATTTTCATTGCTCGTTAATTAGTTTCAGTTTGAAAAATCAGTCATTTTAATTGGTTGTTAATTAGCTTAAAACCGTTAAAAATCGTATTCCATTATTGCCTTGGCAACAGTGTTTTTGAAAACCCGCCAAGTACGGGACCCACAGCACACTTTCGCCAAGTTGGCAGAGTAGGGGACCTAAAGCGCATTTTCACCATTATTAGATTATTAGCTGTGTATAGTTGTTTGTTTTTCAGAATTAAGCAGCTGGAAAATGTCAGAATAAAACCAGTTTTACAAAAGCAGAAGTAATTTTGACAACTGTAACTGAACTAGACAACCCAAACTGTTTCTGGGCGTTAATATTTTCGCCGCGTAAGACCATTCGGGTTGACTTATAATGGATTGAATCGTCACAAAGCTGAAAATCTGCATATGCTCAAACATTTACTCTGAATGAAGGGCAAAAAACTAAATTGAAGCAGCTATTTCTAATCTTTCAATGTGGCTATGATTGAATCTTTGATTTTATACTCCGAATAGTGATATTGAGATAGTGATTCTACCACTATCTCAATGCAAAAAAGACAACATAAGTTTTTTTTGTATTGAGATAACTCACAAATTTTACAAAAATATAAAATTACCCAACACTGAAAATTTTTCTTTAAATTGAGTGTTTAACTGACTATACTACTATTTAATATAATTAAATTTAATTATTTTCAGAATGTTTATTAAATGTAATTGGACAGCGTATCACCATAGATGTCATTTATTTCATACTAGGTTGTCACACAAAAAGTAATCATACTGGCGTTTTATGAATTTCCCTTATAAGTTTTATGAAAAATAAAACAATGATTTTTGTTTTGTGTAAAAATATAACATAGAAATAAAATAAATCGCTAATTCACAATAAATGCTTGAAATTTAAACATTTTTCGTCGAAAGAAAATTGAGTTTTTTTGTCACCTTTTTTGAGAAATAATCCTTAAGATATCTTCTGTGATTTGGATCTATTTAGTGGTTACAGTTCTCAATTTATCCATTGTTTAAAGATAAAAAAACAGATATTTA
This sequence comes from Latrodectus geometricus, assembly GCA_026290005.1. NCBI lineage: Eukaryota > Metazoa > Arthropoda > Arachnida > Araneae > Theridiidae > Latrodectus > Latrodectus geometricus. The sequence goes on along the minus strand of JAPDSC010052071.1, from coordinate 34,871 downwards.
TCAGAATTTGAAATGTTTTTCTGAATGTAACTGATTTTGGTGGATTGAAAAGGAATTTGTTGTCATTAAAATGGAACTTTACGGTTTTAAATATTTACATATAATTAAAACCATTCTAATATATCTTTGTGTTAAGAATTTTTGAACAAAATATAAAGGAACATTCTAATTTTTAATTGAGTTATTCAGCTATTTTATTTCGTTACAAATATATAATGTCATTTGTTTTGTGTCATTCATAAATATATAATTGTCAATGGTATAGTGCCACAGCCGGGAAAAAATACATACTCTTTTCTGTTTTCGTTCTCATTATTATCAAATATAGTTTTAATACTTCTTAATTTATAATTGTTTGCAAATAAGATCCAATAGTTCTAAATAATAACCATAGCACCATAATAATATTTTATAAAATACTGATATTTTTTAAGTAAATCTCAAAAGTATTTAGCAATAAAAACGATTTTTTGTTTCAAGTTTCTTTAAAACAAGCTTGAAAAAAGAAATTTACAGAAAGTTCAAGCCATCGAGAGAGAGAAAGAATGATGCAGATTTTTTTATTCTTCAATTTTAAGGCATGGAAAACATACACGTCATTAGTCGATGAACTAAAAATCCAATTTTTTAAAAAAAGAAATTTTTGAAAACAAACTGAGAATTTTGAGATATTCTGTATTTCAACATCAGGTTCTTAAAATGTACTACTGACAATTAAATATCTACTAAAACTGTTCAAAATTTTTTGTTAAATCACCTCAATATCGTTCTATTGTAAATAAAGGAAAATAATTCCAATATAAAATTGTAAAATCTTTAGTAATGTTGTTCCTTAGAATTAAAATATTTATTTAATAAAATTACCTTGTCACTTATATTTGTTTAATATTTTATTATTATTTGAATAGCTTATTAACAAATATATAATATTTTTGAAGATAGCATTGCTATATCATTTCTGTTGATGCAGTGGATCCAATAATTGAATTTTTATTTCCTGATATATTATTACATTTTAAGGGACTCGAAAGAGGAGAATTTCGAATAATTTTTAGGATTCGAATTTCTTTTCCTTCCGAAATAGAAGGAAAAAGTCTGTACAACAGCATCACAAGAAAAAAATCCACTTCGAAATTCTTTTACTAATCATTTTTTGTTTTTCCCTTAAAATGTCACTACCTTGAAACAACAAGATGACGTAATAACATTTGACTAACCTTTGAACATTTTTAGTACATTTCTAGTTTGCAATGGTTAGTTCTCTCCATGTTTGAATGTTGAAAAGAAAAACAAGCAATTCCATCTTAGTCATAAATCATCCTCATTTTGCCATTTATAACTCAATCCGAATGAAAATGCTGCTTCGAAATGATGGTGAAACACGCTTTTTTGATTCACTCACTCAGTGGTGTACTGTATCTGAAAATCACGCTATATTTGGTGAAAAATATTAAAAAACAAAAATATTGAAATGACCTCAAGCTATGATAGTGACATTTAAAGTTATTGTTGTAGTTTTATTTGCGGATGTTACTCGCACAAGGAAGGTGAAACACATTCCTATACTTAAGAACGCTTATACTTCGAAAGTTTAATTGTTGAAGTTACTAAACAAGAAAACGTTTTTTAAAGTAATAAGCAAAATAAATCCTTATTTTTCAATGTAAAATGTCATATTTAAAGTAATCAATTTTATTAAAGGCTTACGATTACAAATTCCCACAATAGCAATACAAAACAAAGCATACTCAAAACTAGTTGACTTGTGCTTTTAAGTGGGATATAACTAAGCATACAGTAGAAGTCCATTAGTCCGGCATCCAACAGTCCGGAATGCCCGATAGTCCGGCGTCGCTCCGGAAAATTGTAAAAATTTTGGTTTTCTCCAAAAGTGTGTCTTTAAAGCAAATAAAAACACTCGAGAGCTATTCTAGAGTTTTCGGGGTAGTTCGATATCATCCGGAAAAGCTCAGTATTGTTCGGAAACAATTATCAATTGCCTGAAGATGAGGTAGAGTAGTGGCTTCTAATCGACGAAAATGAGCCTGTTGAACAAGAACTAACCAATGATGACATTATCAACATTGTATTAAACCCTCAGCCTACTCAAAATCTTGAATAAATTGACTCAGATGCCGAAACGGAAGAAAAGGAAAAAATCAGCTGGGCAGAAGCTGCAGAATCACTAAATAAGTTTATTTCTTTTGCTGAGGCTAGTACTAGCTACAATGTTTCAGAAATTATTGATTTCCATATTATTAGAAATAAATTTTATACTAAATGCCAAAAGTCAAGAAAACAAAAAGACATTCGTGACTTTTTTAAATCTAAGTGAAATATGTTTTACAGTACGTATACATACATTATATGAAATGTAAAATAAACTTTGTTGAATGTATTTGCATACTGTATTTGTAGTTTAATTATTAACCTAAATGTTCTTATAATTAGCTCCCGATAGACCGGAATTTTCGGTAGTCCGGCACCGAGCCGGTCCCGAACGTGCCGGATTATCGGACTTCTACTGTACTTCAATCCAATAACTTTACATACTAAAACCAATAACTTAGCATACTTCTGAGTAATAATTTTGGAAATTTTATACTAAACAAAGTTGATTATATTACTGTAAAATCATAGAAGAAACCGGGATATATAACAATTTGCTATCAATGTCTTGAAAAAAATATATCAAGACAAGCATATCATAAGTATATATATGAAATTACCATTGAAGAAATGATTGAATGAAAGGTTTAAAAACTTCTTTCTACAAAAGAAAAAAAATTGAATAATATACATAACTTTACAATGAAAAATTGAAATGCATATATAATATAAAATCTCTCTTAATGAAATGAAATGCCTTTTCATTTGCACTTTTTCAAGGCTTGATAAATTGAATACCGATTTAAAATTTTATTCCAAAATATATACGCTTTTCTATAGTTCTGCGTTAAAATATTAGTAAATATCTTTTAAGAATTTCTTATATATTTCAAGAACTTATAAATTTTAGTATTATATTTAGTACATTTAAGTAAATATAATTTATTAAGTGAATAATTTATTATTATATTAATGTAATTTTTTTTAAATAATAATTTATTTTTACAAATTAGATACTTGTTTAAGGTTTAGTTATATATACGTAACACTGGATTTTGCGACATTAGAGATGTTTGGCGACTTTTGGGAAGGAGATAAAATTTGCGATCTGTTAAAAAATTTGTTACTTGGTACAATGATTTGTATAATTTTACAATAATTAAAATTTATTAATGCTTGCCTTTTCTGCTATGGCTATGTTTATTACATTTGATTTTTATGTTAAAAAAAATGTTATTTAACCCCTAACAACAATTTGGCGACAAACGTCAATGCATTTTTTTGCCATTTGTAACATTTTTGAAAATCACGCCAAACATGTTATGTGTTTAAGATTTTATCAATGGTTAGTAAAAAGAAAATAGATTAACAAATATGATAACATTTGGTTTTCCTCTTTATGTTTTTTTCAAGTTTAATTGATAGAAACCCTTTAAATTCTGATATTTATAGAAATATATTTCTTTACAAAATTTGTCCAGAAACTTTATTTTGGATTCATGAAGTTTGGGAAGAAATCGGCATGCTTCTAATCTTTGATTACTAATTATTACTTTGAAGGGTAAATTTGAGATTTCTTATCTTTTTTCCCGTGTTATACATGTCATTGCTCCGTTATAATCATTTACACATGTCCACACGGAATTGTAATTCCTTATCAGCATTTCCTGTTGTAAGTCAATCAGGAAATGTTACTATGAATCAGAAAGTTTTACGTGCCATTTATATGATACGTAAGATGAATATAAAATATTAAGTAAAGGGATTTTTCACATCTCTTAGAAAGATAATTTTGAAAAATTAACTTCTTCAAAATAATTTTGTATTTAATTTGAAACTATTATTTCATAAGATGCAATATGCTGTAAGCACAGACAAACAAATGTTCCTGTAGAAAGAATAGTTTTTTTCTCCTCCGATCTACCGCTGTCGGAATTCTTATTTATTATTTGTATGTGGTTTGAACAAAGATTTATGTCTTTTACTTATTCCTTCAATAAAAATGAATCAATAATAAAATTGGAAAAAAATTAATTTTATGTTCATAAAAACTTTGGGTATAATCCTAGGAGAGTGCACACTCTTGGTAACAAACAGAAAAAAAAAATGCCAAGACAGAACAAAATGGCAAAATAAGAATTCCAGGAATAGTTAGGTTTATCAAATCTAGTGTATCAAAATAGGATTACCATAAGACTGGCGAAATTTATTGGTAACTAAAATTATTCGAGCCAAGGGTATGGGCTTTGGTAGGATTCAACCATGAAAGGCATTACTTAATTGAGTTTTATATTGCTTACGTGTTTATATAATACATTTCCAGGAGGGAAATGTGCTTTAGGTCCCCTGCTTGATGCGTTTTCAAATAGGCCGATGCTATGGCGAAAATTCTACCACTATTTCAAAGTGAAACTTAATTAGCGACCAATGAAAAGGCTAAAACAAAAGATTAATTAATGAGCATGCGCGAAAAAGCGCTTCAAATTCGCGAGTTGGTGAAGAAGGGAACCTAAACCGCAATTTAACCCATTTCCAGCTGCTTATTTCTATCGACTGAAAAACTCTAAACATATGTTGATATACCTCGTAAACTTGAACCACAGTCAATTGATGAGGTCGATACTTGAGTTGTCTTTCTTCTCAATACACTCCGAAACAACAGCAGAGGGACATTGGCTAATGCTAAATAATGTGCATAGTTCCTATGGATGAAATATAGAACCCATTACTACTCTTTTCTCCCACAAGCTACTGTGGCAATTTCTATATTATTCTCATATTGAGGTTAGTTCACTGTAGTATATTTCTGATTGCACATTTCTGCCTATCAAGGCCGCCAAACACTTCGGAAATTTGAATGGCAGTCATGCAATGTGATTAGTACTTGAGTTGGCAGCGTGTTCTTCAAACTTCTACACTACATTAATTGACAATATTATATTGATTTTAAGGTTAGTACTCAAACTGATAAATTTCTCATGCAGTTATTCCAAGCGCATTTTTTAAAGGAAATAACACAAATTTTTTTGAAATAAAAGATTTATTTTAACATGGTTCACAAATGATTTTTATATAGCTTTAATCGATAAAATTTATTATTAAAATTAGAAATTATACAATTTATGAAATAAATAATTAATTAAAAAATACACAACTATGAAGATGATTATAATGCAATGTTAAAATTGTAAACCATTCTTTCATGAATCAATTGCAACAGCGAGAAATATAATAGTGAAAAAACGTTAAATCGGTTTTACCGATCGAAATAAAAATATAAATTATTTTGTTATTCTTAAAAACACACACACACATTGTCATTTTCTATTGTCAACTTATGAAAGATTTAATGTATGAGGTTAATGAAATGTCTTGTCGAATCATGATTATGGCGCTCGCGAAACAATTAATACTTTCCAGTAACATTGATCTGAATAATTTTAAATCGAACGAATAATTTTACACTGCATATTTATCTCCCAAATTGACATTCCTTCAGACGGCAAATGGATTATAACGGACGTTTTCACAAACCAAGAGATTGGTTTCTTTTTGGCACTTGACACAGATTCTTTGATCGCATAGCTATAACTCTTGAAAATAAAGAAAAATTAACGCCAAATTCAATACTAGGAAATATTCTTCTAACTGGCTTTCGTGAAGACATAATAAGCGCTTATAAATAGTGAAAATGATTCGAAAATCTCTAGCATATTTAAAATTTAAGTCCTAAACATTGACAACCATGGAAAACTTTCATAAAATTGAAAACTATTAGAAACAGAATAAAGTGATGTAAACATTCTGCGTATCAAAATTAAACAATCACTTCATTATTAATAAATTTAAATTTAAAACATGAAAAAAAATACTTTTTTAATATTAAATGTCTTATGAAATAAAATACAAATACTAAATTTAATAGCTTTTATGGAAACTTCATTTATTCTTGGTATTTTTAGCTCTATTATCGTTATGCTAATGAAATATTTTAAATTTAAATATCGACATTTTAAACCAGATTAACTCATGTCGAAGGCCGGATTTGTCTTTTTGGCTGACATTTTTCTGCAATGACTTAAACTATTTTAATGGAATGAATTTATTTGTATTTTGCAATAATAATTAATGCACTTAAAAAGAGACTATTCTAAATATTTATAAACGTATGATTTTGTTCCTGCATTGTTATTGAATTAAACATTTTTAAAATTTTACATACCATTATTTTACACATCACAAATTGCATTAAGTTTGCGACATTACTTCTGAAAAAACACATTAGTACACATTACTTCTTGTTGTTAAAACTATTGGGCCAAAGAAAGCAATACGTTACACACGAGAAATTGAAGCGATGAAGAAAAGGCTGCGATATACAGATGATGAGCATTTCAATGCTTTCATATATAAGAGATGACTGAACAGGTACCTATAATATATTAAAATGAAGAAATTCTACAGCAATTTTTTCAGATACAGATTGTATTTGAAGATTATTGCTTGTAGAAAATTTGTTAAGATGTTTTATAGAATTAGAAATGCTTACCAGAAGTTGTTAATTTTGATAAAATTCAAATTGTAGCCTGTTGGGATTGTAGTATATGGAATGTTAGTATTGTAGCATATGCCGGTCGAGATCTCATGATTGTCAACAGAATATGAAGTCGATGTATTCAGGACTAAAATATGGAACACCAATGCTGCATCTCAATGATTCCCTATCATTAGCAGACGAGGAAAAAGACAATTTATCTGCATGACATTAATGAATCTTTCAGCAACGAGAGTTCAGTTAAGAAGTTGAGTTGTTTTTAAAACAACAAATGCTTGTATGAACAATTTGACGACTTTTATACCCGCATCGACTCTCAACATGGTGGTCACGAGTTCTGCTACCCTACTGCTACCCTTTGTTGACGCTGTATAACAAATAAGAGGTCTTTCATTGTTGTGATCAACGATGAACCTGAGTGCAGAAATGTCAAGACGTCGTGTTTTCAGACGAATTTCTGCTGTTTACCCCATCATGATGGTCATACCTATGTTTGACACTACTTTGAAAAAAGCAAATTACTGGCATGTACTTGACATGATACTGTTCCATCAACTACAGCGATGGTAATGGCTGTCATTCGAAACGTGAAACGTTTGTTCTGGGTACTGATTTCTCCGGAAAATTCTTAATAATATAATTACTTATCATTTCTGGTGACACATTTTATCTATTAAATATCATTTTGTTAGTTGATTTTTCTTCTTCGTGTAAGAATTTTAACAGCCAGTAGTATAGTTAAGATACCTTTTTTTATTCCATAATGGTCACACTGATTGATAATGTTATTTTAGTTTTGCATTGCAATTATTATATTCTATTTATCATTGCATTTTAATCTGCAATATTTTTCGAATTTATCCTCATTTAGCTAACTTCTAAACTCTAAAATTCATGGAAGAATTTTTTCCTCAATACTCACGCAGCTCAGCTTTTAGAATAATCCATCGCTTAAAATACAAAATTCATCAAAAATTCGCCATTTTTATCTATATTAGTAAACAGGATACGAAAAGAAAAAACTCACCAGAAAACAAATTTGGATAAAATGATGCATGAATTCGGAAAATTTGTATATATATATATATACACTTGCAAAAAAGTTTGTATACAAACGCATTTTAGAGAGAATAAAAGTACATTATAGTATCAACATTAATTCAATAGAAAAGCTTTACGTTGTGGGCAATGTGTTTTGAATCATTGTGTGGTTGAAACCAAAATTTATCGTTATGCTCTCTGCTCCAAATTTTCCCTTAACATATTCAAATGCCCCATACGATCTAATGTAGAGTCCATAAAAAATAATCCGCTTGCAGCCATGCAAACCCAAATGCATTACGCCATCTCCATCGTGTTTAACTGTAGATATAAGAACTTTCTTCTCAAAAGTAGTGCTTGTTTTCTCCACACCATTCCTTGATGTCAAAGGTACAAAACTTGCTTTCATCAGAGAATATTACTTTTCCCCAAAACTCAGAAGGTCTACTTACATATTCAGTCGCAAAATGTAAAAGTTTTTGCTTATTAACAATTTAAGTATATGGCTTTCTAACAGCTACATGGCTGTGATAACCAGATTTTTTCAGAATTTTTCGTATTGTATCTTCATGAAAAGATTTTTTAAAATTTCTCTATTATCAATTACTATTTGAGATGCAGTAATCTTTTTATTTAAACGTATGGATTTCAGAATGTATTTCATTTCTCAAAAAGTCTGCTTAGGTAGATGGCCACTCTGAGTCTTTGAAATAACAGATTTCAGCGACATGTAATTATTGATCACTCTTTGGATAGAAAAATGAGCTCTTCCAACTATCTTTCCAATTGCTCAAAGAGCTTTACCATCATTTCTTAGTCTTAAGATGATTTACCTTTCGTCCAGAACAATCTCTTTTCCTTTAGAATCCATTTTAAGTCTAAATGCTTGCAAAAATTAATGCATCATGTCAACCAAAGAAAGCTTTTTATCGTATTTGTTGTATTACCATCAGAGATAAAATTAATAAGTAGTAAAAAATTAATGACGATATTTCATTTCATTCAAGCTTATGAAGGCTAAAAAATAGATTCATTTCCAAAGATCTTTGTAATTTGCATTGTAGGCAAACTTTTTCTGGTAACTTTTTGTGTAATTTTTAATTTTATAATTTTAAAACATTATCTTTCTGAAATTGTTACTGATATTTAAGGAACTGTTGAAGAAATATTTTATATAAAAAATGAATTAATGTTGACACTATAATGTACTTTTATTCTCTCTAGAATGTTTACTGTACATTTGTACGCAGACTTTTTCTGACAAGTTATTGTATATATGTGATTGTATACATAAATAGTTTTTAATATCAATATGAAAGGAATAAAATTTAAATATACACATTATTAAATATTATATAACTTAGATGCAATGAATGAATTTGGATAATACCAACAAGTTCGTGTTAACCAGATTCAGTTTTATATGATAAATAATTTTTGTTCATATGCTGGTTGATATGAAAGGAAAGAACTAAAAGTAAAAATTATCAAGTGCATATAACTTTGATTGCTATGAATTTAATATAGCAACATTTATTATGAACATGAAATTTTAAAAATATTTTCCTATATATTTTTCTGAAGAAGTATTTAGGAAACAAACATTTTATTCGTTATCGTGAATCTTTTTATTCTTGCATGACCAAAACGTGAAATCCATTATAATTTTTAGAACTGTAAAACCACAAGCTCGGAAATACCACACAAGATATTAGGAAGTCCGCAACGTAGACAATAATCCTAACCGCGTTTTCCGTAATTGGAGATAAAAAATATCTGTTTTCCGTCATACAGCTTAGCTAACGAAGAGATTTCTATAACAGACACTATCACCAACTGTTAATCGGAGAATAGTTTAATGAAGAGCGTAGGCCGGCGGCACCAATTAGAGGACATGTCGCCAACTTTCCATCCGGGATGATTGGTGACAGTTGGGTGCACTTAATAACGAAATCACTTTTTGTCTCATGGGGGACAAGCAAGTGCAAATGAAACTCGTGGTGCTAAGTTTTTCCTGTGAGTAATGAATAATTAGTGGGTCAGAGGGGACAAAATAAATAACAATCAGGGAACAGACATTTTACAATATCCTTTTTTGAAGGACTGAACAATGATTAGTACCATCAATAAATTTATCCCCGAGTTTGACCCTTAAAAAAGTGTTATGCTCTAATTCCAAGGCAAGCATGTTGCCATTCATATGTATATAAACTTATTAAATATTATGTATTAAAGTTTCTAATAGGAAAATATGTACATAATTAAATTACCTTAATCACGATTATCCGAGAATTTGAATGGCATATTTATCACAGATAGATTGATTTCGGAAATGATCTACAGTATAAAAATGCATGAAACAAATCAATACAAATATGTATTTGAACAAATTATACATACAATAAATATTTCACATATATTTATTAATTGAAAAATAAAAGAATTATTAACTTCATACAAACTTTTGAATTGGATTCACTTTTTATAAATTAACTGAGCTTTTTTTTTTAATTATAACTCTTTTTTATCATTAGGATAAAAATACTTTTTTTGTAATTGAGACATCAAGGATAATTTACAAAACGGATCCGTTATATAGCAAAGCACAAATAGAAGAATAGCAAAAAATAGAATGAATAAATGAAATATATAAATATCTGCAAAAAAGTAAGGCAATATAACATTTTCTCATTTGATTTTAAAGATTAATTCATAATATTCCTCTTAGTAAACTTTTTATTTATGTTTTAATTTTTATAAATTTTTTAATTTACTGTTTTATATATAACTTAAGATATAAATTTTTAGAAAGATCTAGCTATTTTTTGCATGCGCAATAACTATGCCTTTAATGATGAAAATCTTTTTGTACAAATCAATGCTATTCTACAACGTACTAAATTTCTAAGTCTTCTGACATATTTATTTTTTATAAAAAATCCTTTGTCATGCAAATGACATTTATGTAAATATTTACACTTTTAGGCATATAAACGATTTTATTTTTAATTTACCAAATTTTAAAGAAATCTTTAAAAATATTTGTCCAGATGAATTAAATCTAATTAAAACTAATAGTTATAATTTGGATTCTAATGCCTTTATTGAGGTTAAAGTTTAAACTAATTTTACTCACATTTATGATAAAACAAATGAACTTAGTTTTAAAGTTTATAAATTAATGTAATAAAATTCAACATTTATATATATATATATATATATATATATATATATATATATATATATATATATATATAAAACGTAATTTTTAGTAAAGTAGCTAGAGAATTTATAATATTTTCAATAATTTAACTGTATAAGATGACAAATTAGACTCCAATATATCACTCTCATAAATAATTTAACAAATTTCATCAAATATTTTTATTACTACTATTCTTATGAAAGTGAAATAAGGCGTAAAGTTAATAAGGTGATTTCTAGCCATGACCACTCCTTGCAAAAGTACTTTATGATATTTGTGCTTGAAGTAATTGATTGCATTTTGTTGCACAAGATACAAAACGGGACTGAGATTAGTCTGGAGGAGAATTCTACAAGAATTGTTGTAAACAATCCGGGATTTCAACGTAGTAGATCCTTATTTCACAAACAGAAAAGATATTATACTCAAAAAAAAAAAAAAAAAAAAAAAAAAAAAAAAAAAAAAAAAAACGCTTATCTGTGTTTTTAACCATAAAATAAAAAATAAATAAAAATTGAAAAATAAACGTAAACATAAGAGATATGAAAATAAGTTCTATGATACCATGTTTGGAATCCGCCCTAATTCCTAAAACTAAAACTGTGAATGTTCGTAAGAAATAGTGTCTACTGTATTCATTATTTGGCTTAGAATTCATCTTCATTTGCATGGCAACACTAATTGAATTCGTATATATATATATATATATATATATATATATACGAATTCAATTAGTATTTATTAATTAATTGCTATCTTGGAAACACAAGTGTCTGCAAATTTATTATAGATCTTTTCTCTATCCTATCTCATAGTGAGTACATTTGTAAAAAAGAAATGGACAATTTCCTTGAAAGATTTAATTTCAACACTGAAAACTTCGGAAAAAGTGAGAGCTTTTTTAGCCTAAGATATTTTGCTCGAATGAATGTAATTATTCTGTTATAAAAAATCAGTCCTTAAATTAAATTCAATATTTACTTATCCTTCCGTCTTTGAGGAAATATTTGGCTAGCTTTTTTTATCACTAATTTAGGTATGAATTTTTAGTTTCATACAAAGAAATTCTTGATTATATAGCAGAATTTTTTAATTCATTTTTATACATTGTGCTCTAGGAAAATTATTTTCTCTAGTGATTTTCATGCCCCAGCTTCAATTGAGTAGCTCTTTCGGTTCAATTCTGCTCGGCAATGGATAATCAGAAAGTAAATTTGAGATAATTTTGTTTGGATAATCGTTTTCAAGGCATGAGAAAATAAAACAGTTTGTTTTATAAAACAGAAAATTTGCAGTTTTTAACTGGAATCCAGTTTAAAAACTGCGAATTCCTGTGGAATTATCCATCGCGTGTAAATAATGATCTTAAAGAGTCAAACAAAAACTGAAGCAAAGCAATCCGTAATTTTTGAGCAAAAAGAAAAAAAAAAAAAAAAAAAAAAAAAAAAAACAATTACATAAAAAATATGTCGTCTTTTTCCAAATTTTATAGTTCCCTTATTATTTCTTATATATTTAAATATTATAATTCGAGATTGTATTGGCAGAAACAATTGAAAAATTAAAATTAAAATTTCTGTAGGAAAAGTTTATATTATTAAATTTTAAATGCAAGAATATGCAGCTAAAAAATTTAACGGTGGAATGGGATCAGCTTTTTACCATCAGTTACTGTAAAACTTTGAAAATCCATCAAAAAGTGTATTATAAGAGAACTTTCCATAAATTTATGTGTAATAAAGCAAATATATAAATAAATAGAATAAAAATAAACAAAGCTCTAGGAACCTGCATGCAAAAATCTAGAGTGCAAAATTCATCTGCAATTATTCAACAATTTCTGGAGGAGAAAATCGAACTTGGGATTTTCCACTCTGAAGAACTATCAAATTTTAAGTACAAATATATATGCAATAATAGAAATTTTTGCAGGTATATTTAACCATAAAATGATAAATCAATGTTGCACAACCCAAATTGTCCTAAAATTCAATGAAGCACAATTGTTATAGATTTGTGATGTAGCACTAGATCTACAGGAATGAACAGATACAAATACTGTTATTAAATTTTGAGGGATTGCTTGACAAATTTAATATTTGTAAATAAAACAAGATGTAAACAATTTTAAAAAATGAAAACAATTTTATTTTATGTTATCAAATAGAAAATTATACTTTAGAATTAATATATGAGACTTATTTTTTTTTTTAAATTTTGCAATCCTCTCCCCATGGATATTTCCTTACAAGAGACCTTCCATAGATAAGATAAATATACTTTTTTAGACGTACTAAAATATTTTTGGTATGTTATATTTTTCTTCAGTTAAGTTTTGAAAATATAATTTATTTAAAAGTAAATAACTGTTAACAATAAACATTTATTTTTCATTCAAATAGATTATGAAACCATGATACAGTCTATTCTTATATAAATATCATTAATTTCACACAAATTGACTATATATATATATATATATATATATATATATATATATATATATATAT
>JAPDSC010052071.1:0-18317 GCA_026290005.1 Latrodectus geometricus | reverse complement strand
CTATCCAGACATCATCAAATGAGGCATCACTCCGGATGGCAAACAAATCCGCCTCAATAGCGAACAGCTCAGAGAGAATAATTGAGCAATGGTCAGGATTTCTAAGGAAATCTCATCCTCCAGACCCCCCAGAAATTATTTTTAGACATTTTTGAGATAATAGTGAAAACTGATAGGCATTCTTGCTTTACACCGGGATACAAATCAATCCAATTTAGCGAAGTGCTGATAGTTATGATAAAAAAAGTGATAAAAATATTAAGAGTAAAGAAAGGAATTAAAAAGCTTTTGTTATTGGAGACGATTATCCTCTTGAAAATTATGCGATAATTTCTAATTTTTATGATACAATAATTTTTAATAAGAGCATTGAAAAGAAATTTTCAAAAAATATTAAAAAAAGATTTTATAAATAAATAATTTATTTGTTAGTAAGTAATTTAGCATTTGACTATATTTGCCTTTATAAATAAATAATGTAAAATAAATTTTTCTTATTCCATATAAATCGAAAAACGCAAGAATATTCCAATTTTAATATATATTAGTTAATTTTATAATCCTAAATTTTATCCACTATGTGAAAAACACAATAAAACTAATTTGAGAAATTTTCTTTTTAAATTCAGTCGCATTCTAATATTTATATGCATGTAATATAATTTATATAGGATGCAACTTTAATTAGATAAACTTAAATTAAATTATTCACGAGAAGATAAGTATTATATAAATTATAAAAAATATGATTCATGAACACCAGGGATCGAGACAAATGTTTTCTCATTTGCTGTTTCAATGGCACATCTTAATAAGAAATATTTATTGTAATAGATATTGACTAGAAAGCCAGCTTTTTAATGTTTTTGAGGGGAAATCGTATCATATACTTCAAAGTGGCTGAAGAATTCCATTTTAGAGCTAAATACACTGGCCTCCAAAAGTTAAGGATCAAACTCGCCTAATTTGCAAATAAATAGATGTAGAAGCATTAAATTAGGATAGCATGTCCATAAAACAGGAATGTATTGGTTGCAATATAAAAGTTTACAAAATAATAATAATAATCATTATCATGCTGTAAAAACGTCCTTTTATTAAAAAAAAGTTTTAAGTGGTAAAATGTTATAAAAACATAACAAAAAATAGTTTTAGTAGGGTAAGCCCATCTCTATCCTGAGTGCAGTAGAGTGTTAACTTTCCATGCTATTAAGTTGTCAGTTTCCGTAATGGGAAGCGGAAACCAGACACGGTGTAAAGTGTTTTTCAGCTCTAGTACAGAGCTTGAAGGAGGACTTAAAGCAGAAACCTGTGCCACAGATGCAGCAACCAAGATAGTCTGCCAGAGATGCAATATGGGATTCAAGTCTGGAGATTGAGCTGGCCATTTAATTCACTCGAAATCAAAACTATCAAGACATTTCTCATGACTACAGATCAACGAGCTTGTGCGTTATCGTCCATCAGAATGAAATCATAGCAAATGCACCGGCACCATGGGAAGCCATGTGAATCAAGGATCTCATTTCGATATCTGACACTAGTCACAATTCATTCCTAGAACAAATGCAGGTCAGTGTGACCATCGAGTGAGATTCCTGCCCAAACCATCATTCCACTACCGTGATAATCGTATCTTTACACAGTGTTAGATCGTTGGTATCTGGTGTTTTGTTCTCCCTAGATGAGCACATGTCCTGAGTCATTATCCCATGTTAATCTGGATTCGTCTTTAAAAAGTATAGAAGCCCATTGCTGTGTTGTCCAGGAAACGTGTTATCTTGCCTGAGGTAAGCGATCTTTTCTTTGTCATCCGGTAATGGGAACATAAACAACTGGTTGCCTTGCATAGAAACCTGGATAGTGAAGATCCCTTCCAACCGTACCAGTGGATATTCTTTTACCTGATGCTATAGAGTGGTTTGTAACAAGTTGGGGCACAGAAATGCTTCTTTTCCTTCGGGCTAAAAGAGCTATAAAACGGTCTCCTGCAGGTGTTGTTACTCGTGGTCAGACTGCAGCCTGTTTTCTGAACACAGAAGCTTCGGTTTGATATTAATTTCAGAGATGGTGGACCACACATTAAAAGGCTTAGCAGCATCAGATTGTGCCATACCCATTTCCTTATATCCGACCATCTGCCACGTCAGCTAATGGGACAAATTACTTCTCTCAGACATTGTGGTACACCAATTGATTATTGTCAACGAATCTGATAACAAAAGTTCAAAATCAACAAACATTACACGCGTAATTACGAAAGCCTGTTATTCCTATATTTTTCTCTCATTCTTATATGTATCAAAAAATTTTATAATTTTTTTATAAAATAGTGACATCAAGCGTTTTTTTTTTATAAATTTATAAAATTTTTTTATAACTTATTTAAACTATAAATTTTATTGTAAATGTTATTATTTTCATGGTGAACTTTGAAAAAATTGTTGTTCCATAATTTTTGGAATCTAGTGTATCTTACTTTAAGAAAAACGAACAAGCAATTATTCATTAGTAAAGGGTCTCATGAGCTGTTAGAATAGAAAAACAATATTCTTCACAGTGAAAGATCACTTGCTTGAATTCAACAAATGCTTAAGAAGACACAATTGATCTTCTGCATGGATGCCAACTGGAATCGATGCTTGGAAATTCTTCGGATTTCTTTTCTAACGAAACATGAATATATGATTCACTATATATAAAAAATCCCCTCAAAAGAGAAATGTTAAAATGCTCTACACACAACGGTATATGCTATCAAATCATTAAATAATCAACAATAATTTAATAGTTTTGGCTGCTACGAGGTGTCAAATCATTTAATGTTTGGAAAGAATTAAACTAGATAAAGAAAGCATTTTTTGTGGCGTCACACTAATTTATATTATAATCTCATTTTCAACTTTCTATTTAGATTGTTTCAGTTTATATGGTTATTGATTTATAAACCAGCAATGTTGTTTCCTTATAATTAATTATAAATAATTTTAAAAATCATATTTCAATCTTTTGAGTATTTTTATAATCTGTTCATTTGACTAATTTTAAGATTTTTATAGCAACCATTATATATTGGTACTATTGAGGCGGAACTATTCAAATTACATCATGGGATGGAAGTGAAATCACTGTAAGCAATATTGAAATCTATATAGTCAGGTGAAAAACAATTATCAATAAATATCGGAAAATACACAGTCTGTTAATCTCTATATCATAGATGTTACTCATACTATAGATGGTAACTGTATTGTATGAAATCTTAAAGTGCACAGAAAAAAAAAATTCAAAAAGGATTCAGAATAACAACTAATTTTGATCCTGAAGACTTTCTACTTGCAGTTGAATTTAGGCACAGCTGACAGACATAACTATCTTGAATTTAAATCATTAGATTCCCTGGATTACAAGTTCTAATGATCGATACAGTTGTACTATTTTATCAATCGAACATGTAGGAAAGTATTAAGAAATGTCATCACTTTTCTAAAGTTGTGTTATATTGTCCATAGAAAATTAGCAATTCATAGAAAGTTTGACTCTGTTATCACGTTCTTCTTATAAAATATGTGTGATTACTTTGCTTTTAATATTAATTCTAATGGCTATATAGTTTGTAATATATATTGTACATATATGTAATTGCATAAAAGTCGAAATTAACGTGCTCAGAAACACTTATTTATTCATGGCTGAAGTTTTCAGATAGTTTAAACTATATTAGCAAAAAGAAATTAGTTAAATGATTTCCAAATTAATTAATTATATGAATAAATCTCAGATTATGTTCATGTACAACATTTTTTTTTACATAAGTATTCAATATTTTATAACGAATTATGATATTGTAAGGATTTTAGTTTAAAAGAAAAAAAAAGATTGAATCTTATTGGCAGATTATAAATTAAAAAATTAAAAATATTTTCCACCAAAGGAAAAAGTCGGTCAAACTGAAAAAAGAAAAGGAATTTTTGTTCTCTTGCAGTGTTTATTAGTCAGCAAACATTATTTTATATGGGAGGTATGTTGGCGGTAATTAAGTATTTTAAATTAGTAAAAAGATTTGTTATAATTTATTCTAGAAATCTTTGATTCAAAGATATATTACAATATCGTTATCGTTTTCCATATCGTTATCGTTACTGTGTTAAACAGTTCATTTAACGCATGTTGAATATAATCCATTGCATTTCTGCAGTACAAAATATCCCCCATGAATATTTCGTTCAGTAATCTAGAATACTTCAATATTAAATTAGATAAATATTTCATGATATAATTCGTTTTTTTCCTTTTTTTATGAAAAATATGCAATACCACTTTTTTTTTAATAAAGAAGCAAAAATTATATGAAATTACAATAAAATATTGAAGTCGTCTTTCTGACAGCAGTACTTACTTGACACGAGTCTTTGCCACCTTCCCTGTAACCTGCACACATCTGGTTATCTTCCAGGGGAAAGCTGTGACCAGCTTCGAAGTACATTTGAAGACAAGCACCATTGGAGAGAACTGGAACATTTACTTTCTGCAAGATACTTTTCGTACGTTCCGAACCTGAGATCGAATAATTTAAAAAAGATTTATCTTAAAACATTAGAATTATATCATTTAAAGAAACATAATAATAAAAACTAAGGTATCTTAATACATACTTATTTATAATATTAGATTGGGGAAAAAGAAATCCATTATTTTTACGTGAACTTTATGTAACATCTTTTGGATTCACTTTGTAAAAAGGTTTAAAACAGTTTTCATGTAGATTTTTAGGTCTTGCGCGTTACGACAGCTGACATGCGGTTAACTTCGATCATTTTTGATATTTTATAGACATTTTCAACGATGCTGTATCCACATGCGAGGTGCATCTCTAACATCAAAAATACCCGAACGGAATCGACGAAACAAAAATTTTATGTAACTGGTTGCTACAGTCTTATATAGGACGATAAACACCGTTCACAATTTTAGGCACCCGGCTATCTTTTTCGCCGTTACAAGAGAAAAACGAAAATGTATCGAATTTTCTGTTTGTTGTCTTCCATTTTTAAAACCTTGTACTCGTAACTGAATTAATCAAACAAAAAACCGCAAGAGGATATTTTAGTGTCAAATTTCACCTTTCCAACGAGCATAAATCTGAAATTGTTTGATAGATACCTCACGAGATATCGATCCCTACAGACGTCTACCGAAAAAATAATGGATTACTTTTTCCCCCAACCTAACATTTTAAAGTTATTTTTAAATCAAAAATTTATCTTAAATTTTGCCACCTTTCGGCAACATGAAGGGTAATTTTGGAAGTGGAATGCTCTGTTTCATAATTTTAATTATTTTTTTTAAATTGAAGCCAACATAAGATTTATGCAATGTTTTTGCTAAGAAAATTTTTACATGGAGAAAGTTTCTACATTTTAAAGGGGAAGGGTAATTTTATAGTTAAAAAAGTTAAAATATTTTTCAAATGATTATGGAAATTATATTTTACAATATCATGTCACATTTTTAAACACTTTTTATTGCCATATATTAATTGTACCAATTTTAGGCCTATAGTATTTATCAAAACCACGAATCTTCTGAAATATCTACTTAATAAGATAATAAAATAAAAATAATAAAAATGCAAAGCCTCCCACAATATTAATTAAGCGCTTTAAGAACATAACTAAGCTCTTTAACTTTAAGAAAAACTTAAGGAAACTTCTTTAAGAAAAACAAACAGTTGTAAGTTACACACTCAGCTTGCGAATAAAATTGCAATATCAAGGAATTACAAAAATTAAGTAAAAGTTATGTATATTAGGGATATAAACATGTTATTGTAACTTCAGATAAAAAGAAAATCATAGGTCTTAAAAGTTATTTAATGGACTACTATCTGTACTTTGGAGAAGGATTAGGGTGTCCTACACCAAAGTCGATATCTTACATGTTTGGCAGATTTAAGTCTGTAATCAAGACATGAATACATGCATTGATTTTCATTTTATTCTTAGTAATTATTTTCAATGTTATACAGAATATAATTTGAAAAAAAAATTAAATAAATTTACAAATGACCAGATATAATTTTAAGTTACTTTGCTTTTTTAAAATAAAGGATAGGGCTAAGAATCTTTTTTGCCAAGTTATTTTAATTTACTAATGTTAAAACAATACGCTCAGTTTAAAAAGCTCAAGAATAACACACTTCAGCAGATTTAACTACTTTAGTAAGCCACATGAGGATTCTATGCATGACATTCATTGCTATGACAAATTTAATTTTATGGTAATAAATTAAGAAGTTACTTTTAACGAATGTTTCGATAAATACGAGTAAAAATAATGGCAAAGGACTCTTTAATGCAACAATATTATTCAATGATTGAAAATTTGTTTTTTATAAAAATTTCATTGTTTCAAATTGAATATTAAAAACATCCAGAATGTAAAAAAATTAAGAGGTTTGAATTTTTAATATTTTTACGATTTCTTTGTCTTTCTCTCTGATTTTATATTTTCAAATGCTCAGTATTCGTCGATTAAAATCAAATTAAACTGACGATGAAAAATATTCTTAACATTTTATTTAAATGTTTCCTTCATAACATTGATCTTTTGTTTTATAATACAGCGTTAATAAATCCCGCATAAAGTTTTAAGCAAGAACTAACCCGAAAAAGAAGTTTGTCCCCACCCAGCGACAGTGGCATTCTTTCCAATGAAATCCATTCCTGGATCTGGAAGGCAGATAGGCCACACGTTATCGTTAAAGATGGCAGCTTTGTTGAGTCGTAGTAAAGCTATGTCGTTGCTCTGTCGATAGGGATCCTGGTACTGAGGGTGAGCAATGAGTTCTTCCACACCAATTTCTTGTCTGTCATTGGTATTGGAGGCGAAATCATGTTCTCCCAAGCGAGCTTTCAACCTTGGCAAATATTTCTTTCTTCTGTATCTAATGAGAAAGATGAAAAGTACTTTGTATATTAACCGTTTTTTTCAGTTATGTAGCACTTTTATCCAAAATCAAGTTTTTGATCACAATTGCTTGGCACTGTTTTATATTTACTAAATCTTAGTTTAAAGAAATATTACTTACTCAAAGACGCAATGGGCAGCTGTGAGTAACCATCTTTCATTCAGCAGTACTGCACCACATTTGTGGAGTACTTGAAGAGCTTGGGGTTCTTCAGGTCCTCGTAATGAGACCTGCGGGTAAAATATGTTACTTTTATTGGGTATGTTATTTTTACTATTACACATAATACTTGTGTAATTGAAATACATAAAGGTATTTACTAATTCAGAATCCATACACAATTATCGTATAACTTATATTGATTTATGATATTTAGTTTTAAAATCTGGATAAAAAATTAAAATAGCATAGTTTAAATATTTAAGCTAAACTGTGGCCTCAATTATGGATACGATTTTCCTGGAAAGGAAAATTTCAACTCATGTGTACCCCTATAGCACTCATCGCGTCGAAATCACGTCGAAGGGAATGTAAGACATCTGTAGTATTAATGCTACTAGTAGGAAGCAATTTCATTATTTTAAAAAAATTCAAATTCTAAGGATTGTTTGGAAAATTATATTTAAAAATTGCACCCCGATTAAAATAATTTGTCCACTCAATGATTTGTTATTTTCCGCTCATATTGCATCACCTATTTTGATGTTGTCTCTACCTCCAAGGTAGTGTTTGTCTTTAAAATAATTGATCAAATGAGTTTGGAACAAACATAATTCCTTAAAACTAAGAGTGTGAAAGTCAAGTTGTCATACCAACTAAACTGTAATTAAAATTTACAAAAACTGAAAAAATTCCAGCTCACCACTCACAAGAAAAGGAAATTCTCCTTTCGAGGCGTTTTCTCCTCCAATAATTTTTGCTTTCCGACCCAAAGGTCTTCCACACTGCGTCCTTCCTAAAATAAGATGAAATGCATGTTAGACTCAATTGAATGATAAGTTAGTGTTTAATTTTATGTAGGGTAATAAAAGAAGTATTTCAACACTAAGGTCCGGTGAGCCGATGATAGGCTTGTATGACCTATCAACCTTGCAGAACTGTTTACCAAATTCTGGGTATTAGTCCCATAATAAGCGCTTGTGCATGTCTATGAGAGCAGATTGAAATGGCACAAAGCGCCCGCCAGTTGCGAGGTGCGCTAAGTGATAGGATTTTTATTTTCAAAATGATCGTCAACTGCAGACATCCATCGTGAATTCTATCTAGTGATGGACAAGACATATTGAATGACAAACAAATTCGGCACGGGTGTCTAAAATTTCGAAATGGCTGACAAATGTGCGAGATGAACAAGTAAATCAAAAACTTCGACGTGATCGGGAATGGATGATTAGTGATCTAACTGTAGAATTCTCAAATGTTTCTCGAACCTAACTTTACAATATTGTCACTGGATTGATTAAGATTGGATATCGGAAATTTTATGTGAGGTTAATGCCAAATCTGCTCACATAACAGCTCAAACAGTAACAACGAGATGTGGATATCGTACACCAACACTCAGCATTGAAACTACAAGCAATAAAAACCTTGTCCCATGAACGATGTTTTTATTATGACAAAACAGATCTTAGCTTTGGAATATGCTGTAGAAATATTGCAATAAGAATTAATTTCTAAAATTTTTATTTGTGAAGCAACATATTTTAAAGTTATTTAAGATATAAATGATTTTTTTTATTTGTTTCTTGAGGACTATTACTTGTAAAATTAATTGATAGAATATTTTGCTCAGTTTTATTAGTATTTTTTAAAATATTGATTGCACTTTCATAAAATAAGTGAAAATAATACTAGTGCTCTCTGTGGAATCTGCATAATAGT
This sequence comes from Latrodectus geometricus, assembly GCA_026290005.1. NCBI lineage: Eukaryota > Metazoa > Arthropoda > Arachnida > Araneae > Theridiidae > Latrodectus > Latrodectus geometricus. Next base: position 9,463 of record JAPDSC010052071.1, on the reverse strand, counting down.
ATTTCAGTTGAATAGAATATATGAATAACTTTTCTATTCTCATTGTTTTCAAAGCCTAGACGCATCTACATAATCCAAGCGTACTTTATGTTTCAGAATAAGTTATATGAAGGTTAATAAGTGAAAATTCGTTCAAAATGGTTAAATGTATGCAAAATAATGATAGATGTATATGACATAATATAGCTTTATGTGATCAAGGGTTAAATTATTTTCTTTGTCAACTTTAAGAAGAAGCCAAGAAGATAATCCCATACAAAAGCATTGTAATAGTGGTTAACTGCAATTGATATATCTCTAGTATATTGGATTATTTATAAAAATATATTGGATTATTTATAACATTTCAATTTTTTCAAAACCATTTATTTTCATTCTACGTCATCTAACTATTTCAGAATTGTATTAATAAGTAAATAAGTAAAACAATCTTTCGACATGAACTGTTAAAGTTATTTCTTGGAAATTGATTTTGTAGTTAAGATATAATCAATACTATGCTTCTCTTTTAATGTAATTAGTACATAGTATCTTGCAAATCAAATATAACAATTTGCTTTGATAAATAAAGGATGATTTAAAATTTTGAATTGTTGAATACATATAAAATCTTACGGATATTTTTATAAAGAAAACCAAATAAGCAAATTTGATTTAATTGACATACTTTGACGAATGAGATGGAAGACAAGATAAAAATTAGCATTCTTTTCATGATTGATAACAAGAAAAAGTAAAATTCTTGCTTAGAGAACATTATTTTTCAATGGTTGACACATAGCATTTTATAAGTGAAATGTTAAAGGATTGATAACCTATCAATCCTTTAACATTTCATTAAATTCAGTCGGATAATTTAACATCGGTGATAAGTTTCTGCTTGACATGCTAGGCGTACCTATCAGGGCGTGGAAAGTTAATGTTATTTGAATACAGTGGTTTGAATCATGCTTTCTTTTCCGAACCATCACTTAAAATGCTATATTCTCCGGTTGCTGATTCGGTATTTGGTAAAGCACATTAAAATGGGCATGGACTCTCTCAGCAGAGAATGGCCTACGGGTCTAACGTTCCTTCTCTGATGTTGTGCTTTAATTGAGTAGGTGCCTGCTCAATAATCAATCTCATAATTTCACCCTATTTAAAAATTACGAGGGATTTGGTCGTGTTTCTATCAACAAAAATAGATAATGGAAAACAAATTCCAATAACTTAATATATGTATGAAGAGATCTTAATGATTTGTGATATCAGATGCGCAAAAAATGTTAAGATTGCTCATGAAGATTTCACCATCTAACCATTAACGGAGTCAACGAAAAACCTGATTTAGTGAAATGTAAAAGAGGCCAATAAAAATTTCAAATCAAATTTTTATGTTTGAAGGAAACAAGATTTTTCACATTTTTACCAAGGCCTAGTTTCAACTTCGATTCTGTTGATGAATGATGTTTTATCTGCTTTGACATAAATTTGTTTGTCCCGCTTTAATATCTATCAGAGAGTCTTAGTAATTTTCTCTGTTTCTCCTCTATTGGAACATAAAAATGTGACCTACGTTCGGGGGGGGGGCTTCGATCAAAATACATTATGTTGAAAATGTTCAAAAGATTCACATCATTTATGAACCCCAGGTTTTCCACTATAAGATGGCAAAGAGACAACATATGGCCGTTAGTTGCTTAGTTGACGTTAGATATTTGCTTAGAATAAATGTGACATAATTTACTTTGCCTCATTTCATCGCAATACGAAATAAAAATAATTTCACAAATACATCAAAATGAACCACTTGTCGCATCCTTTTATAATATAATAAAAAGAAAAGAAATTTCTATAATTGAAAGAGCTGATCAATTATAGAATTTCTTTACACATTAGTTCCGGCGGAAATGTATAACAATGTTTTATATATAATTTAATACAATAGAAATTCTTATAATTAAACGAAAACTTATATGTAAACCTAATATTTAGTTAAAATTAATTTATTTTAAGGAAATAAAAAAATTTAGACTGTTATGAAGTTAGTTAGTAAAGTTAAAAAAGAAATTATAATAATACATCATATGATATGCAACGATATTTATGATATGCAATTTTGTAGATGATAAACAGAGTAACACTATGGTTGTCTTTTACAATTAATTATTGACTGATTTTGAACACTTAGTCTATGATTGATTACAGCTGAGCCTATTTATCTATAATATTTCTTTCGGATAAAAATATTTTAAATTACATTTACTCCACTTGATATGTTAGATTAAAACAAACAAATAATTTATGACACCACTATGAAAGTCTGGTTATAAAAAATAGTTTATGACCGGACTTTCTTTAAAAGTGTATATAATTTATCATACACTTTTAATGAAAGAATAAATAAAATATTATTGTTCCTTAATTTAACAGATTGAATGCAATGACATAAGAAATATTGATAATAATAAAAAAAGATGTTATATTTTTTGTCTAAATTGTGGCGGATTTGATATCTTAATCTGATGATGACAGTAGTGCTCTGACTTTTCCGATCACTCTTGAGAAATTTCGCAATGCAGCTTCTAATTATAAATAAAATCCCTTATTTAGATGAACAAACATTAGTTAAAAATTCTAAAATTATATAGGAGATAAGTGCAGGCAGTACGGGTGCTCTGTCAGCAAAACAGACACCTCGTGCCCAGTTATGCTCTTAAAGTTCACGACTACTAATTACTCTTGAAAGATTTTATGTCTAACCGATGGTGTTTTATGGAAGTTTTGATAAGATGGGCCATCTCAGGTATAGACTTCGTCACTTGTTTATACTTCGTTATAGAAAAGCGAATAACTCGACTATATTAAATGATTAGAAGAATGGTTAAAGTTAAGAAAAAAGTAGACTTACTTTGCTTGTAGCTCAATATAGTAATTTTTTTTTGTTTGTTTATTTATTATTTATTTATTATTTTTTTTCACACGAGGGTTAATTCAACCAGCAAATTAGTGAAACAAATACTATTTCATTGAACTAAAATTTCCGGTGATACTCTCCAAATATTTATGTATGCTCAATTATTTTTTCTAAAAGTTTCTGGATTAGGAATTATTTAATAAATCCCTTAGAATGTATTACTTAAAATTACTTAGGAAATTCGAATATACTCTCTAGAATGGGGTTGAAAGTTTTTGAAATCATTCCTTACTTTGAATTCAGCGATATATTCTATGGAACGCTTAATGAAAAAAAAATAATAATTTAATGATTATTTTAGAAAATTTTCTGGTGGAACTGTGTCCTAAGCGCAATTTTTTGAAGCAAATTTCTGAAGTTGTATTTGTCTTATTTGTAGTATTTTAAAATATTTTTAAATTGTGTATTAAAATTGCAATTCAAGCAGCTCCCTTCTTTTATTGAAAACAAAATAATTGTGTTTTTAAAAATATCATTTCCAAAATTGGTATTTATTCAAAAACTGCCATTATTGGTTCTGCATCAACATATATGTTATTATTATCATTTATTACAATAATATATTTTTAAGAAGATGCATATGTGTGGAAATAATCGAATAAATAAACAGATGAAAGAAACTAAAAAATATGATTTTCATATAACATTTAAAAATCTCCTGTTTTTTAAATTAAATGTTAGAGCTGCAATTAATGTAATAAATGATTTTAAAGGTTTCGTTTCTAGTTAACATTACATATTTTTGTAATAATTCTAAATTAAATTTTTTTATTTTTTAACATTCAGTTTTAATTGCAAGAAAGATATAAAATATTTCTGAATTATTCATTACATTTTTATGTTTTTTAATATTCAGTTTTAACTGTAAAAATTAGATATAGTATCATAGATACAATTAGATATAGAATCAAAATCACGGAAAATTAAATTTAATAATAAATAACTTAATATTATTTCTGAAGAGCAAAATTATTTATGAAATTTCTCCAGCATAACATTTTGTTTTCTATGATTAATGGAGATAAAACTCAAAAAATTGAAATTAAATATATTAGAAAAGATAATTTAATTCAGTTAAATATTTAAAAATAGTCGATTGACATTGAACTGAAAGAAAATAACATTCATAATTCAATAATTTTTAATAAAATTTATTAATGTGGATTATAAAATTTTTGTAAATTATTGGCCTATTTATTTTCTTGTGTCAAATATTAAAATGAATTTTTCAAAAAAGTTACATAATAACTTCGGAAATAAGTAGTAGATGGCGCCACTATTTTGATTTTTATTGCATTGCTTTTAAATTCATTAATTGCCTTGTCTTCTATGTCATTAAAATAAATGTCTACTGGAAGGCTATTGTTATCTACAAAACTTTATTTAAAAAATAATTGCATATTAAGTATTTTGATTACATAAACATAAAAATATTCGAACGTATATCTTGTGCATTGTTTATCTTCTTTCATTTTTTTCTTACAAAAAGCAAATTCGTTTAATTTGATTAATGCTATTACTTTTGTTGTATTATTTTAATTACTAAATAATTATGGCATATTTGCTTCAGATTAAAAGAAATATACTTATTTTTACTTTAATTTATAAATTAACTTAACTTAATTTAATATATGTACTCATTAAATTTTCATGTATTTATGTGAAATTCAAAAAATTCAGGAAAAGTAGATATTAATATGAAATATAAAATATAACTGCGTACATTTTTAAGCATTAGCATATTTATTTTTTTCTTCAGAGTAAATTCACCATAGCTAATAAATAAATTTTACTTAAAATTATATAAAAATTTTGCTAAAATGCATCGGTAACATACATCTTTGTTTTGCGGATGCTAGTATAATTAGTTGTGGATTGAACTGAGCGTATTTTCAAACTGCTATACCAAATTGTGCTCTTTAAGTAATTAATTATTGAAAAAGTACTTAAATTATTATAATTAAATTTCCATATTTTGTGATAATTAGTTAAATTTCTTAATTACTATAATCGTACTCATTATAGACAATTGACCCTAACTTAATTGTTTTGGTTTTAAATTTATGCTTTTCTGAAAAGTCAACAGCACTAGCTTACTCTCATTAATCCCTGTATATTTTCGTGGTAGTAAATTTTTAAAAATGGCTCTTTTATGGAATATTATAGAATCAGAGAATATAATGAATTTGTTGGCAACAAACCGATTTTTTTTAAATAATTTGCAGGAATTTTTTAGTAATACCGACATTTTTTCAACAAAATTAATTATAAGCAGATAGTAATAGATATGCTTCCATTATTTAAATTAATTATGAAAAATTGCTAGATTAATTATAAAATTAAGATAGATTCTTCTTTACTTCTGTGAATAGCAGCCAAGAGCTACAAAAATGTCCGCCATAACAACCAGCTACCTGTGAATAGCGACATCTAGTGGAAAAAAATATAATTACAGATGAATTAATTCACGAGCTCTGACTTGTTTCACTGCTCATGCGCGTGGTGAAAATTAAAATACTTGATGATGTCAAAGAGATTTACATAATCTGTGATATTTACAACGTATTAATTAACACTCTCAATCAAATGAATTTAAATAATGGAGATATCGCTTCAAGTTTGATAGCTTTTGAAGCGATATTTGAAAGTAAACCACATGAATTGCACTGTTTTTTCTACTTATATCTAATGTCAGACTTTTTCTAAGCATGGAAAAAGATTATTTTTCTCATTTATATGCAAATCTAAATATAAAGCTATTTCCTCTGCTTATATGTGATTTGTAACTCATTTTATATAAATTTCACTTAGAATTTTCGATTCTTTTTAGATGAGTTTTGATAGGTAAAGCTATTGGTGTATTTAGATTATTATCATTCCCTGCTCTTTATAAAAAGCTCTTTTAAAATAATAATTTTAATGAATGGCAGATAAAAATTATTCAAACAGTAATAAAAGTAATACTGAAAGCTGATGAATAGATATTGGTTTCAAAAAATAAAGGAATAAAAAAAAAATCTAGATTTGCGATATCTAATGATAAATAATAGAACCACCTTTAAAGAAAGTCAAAAATATTATATTTTAGTTTTATATTCTTGTTAATAAATAACTGTTCATGCATGATTTATGTACAAAATTTATAATCAGAGATTGATAATTGATAATGGAAAAATGTGATTGCATTATTGAATAATAAATTCTGTTTTTTTTTTAAGATGACATATTGTTGTTCGGTCATCATGTGATAAGTATGATCAATGTAATCACGAAGTCAACTCTACTCAACTCCGCAGAACTCTTTTCGGAGATTTAAAATTTAATTAATAATTTTAAAAGTCATTTCTCTAATCATTGCTGTATCAGTTTATCATTGATATAAGACCTTCACACAGCTGAAACGAAATTAACTAATTTAAGTTGTTATAAAATATATAAATGATTGAATCCAATTTTTCAGAGTTAAAAAAATTGAATAGAATATTCGAAATACACAATAATTTTTCATTTGCTACTTAGTTTAAAATCACTATTTTCAAAATAATATTCTAATCATAAAGTATATCAAATTCAATGATCGCTGAAGTATTTGAAAGCTGTAAAAGCCTAGAATACAAAATAGTTAAATTCTATAATTCCAGACTTAGACTTTAAGGACACTTAATGCAGTTAAAAACGTTCCATTTTTTCTGATAAACAAGAAGATTATTAAGGATTCGAAAGTTACTAATAATTAATTTTAATGTAAAATTTTCATTGGACTGAAAAATTTCCTAACAATATACAGCAGATAATCGAATTTCCGAAAGCTGTTTTCAAGACACGTGAACATTTGACGCATATTATTTTCTAGGAAGATTATTATGCCTCGAATGCTCATAAACAAGAGCTCATTTTAACGCAAAGAAGAAATAGTCAATATTTCTTTGAAAAGAGTTTTTGAGTTAGGATCATTTATCAAAGTAGTAATAAGAGCAAAAAATATTATAATGATGTAAAATGTAAGTCTTAAATACATATATTTTTATTGAGAATGTTCAACTCAACTTGAAGGATTAAAGGGAAAAGTGATAATTTTTTTGAAAGAAATGTTGAATCTCATCCTTGAATGTATTCTATTAATTGATTTGGAAATGTGAGATACATTGCACAAAAGTTATTTATTGAAATTCAATTAAAATATTATAGTGTATTGATCGATATAATTGTACTTATTCAAATACCTATAAAGTATAACACTTGGCAGTTTTAGTGGCACAAGTTCCCTGAGTTATTTCTCCAATCAGGCCAAAATGGTTTGCGCTTTGGCTTTCAATATAATAGTTCGTGGGTTCGAATCCCACCTTAAGGTTGGGTGTTTATAGTGATTTTGAATCCTTTTTACAATTACCCTTAATATACAAAAAAAAAAATAAGTCTATATATTGAGCGACAAACAAATCAACTGCATACCTAGGCAGGGTATTCAGTTGATTCTAAGCAAGGTATTCTGTTGAAAGTAAATCTTTTGGTAAAGTTAATGATTGCTTGGCAAGATTTTTTCACAAAATTTAGGCATTGCAAGAATTCAGAAACCAATTTAATGTGGCCTGGTTGGAAAAGGCATCATCTTCGTTACTTGAAAATAGTCGGTTCTGTACCAAAGATCCATTGTGTTCACAAATGGTGGTTCAGAAGTAAGTAAAATAGGTTGTTGCCGAAATGGGCTCTAGTTGAAATTATACCTCTGAAAAGGATAGGCCAATTTGGGAGATCTTTTGCTTGGTCTTAGCTTATGAGTTACGTGAATACATTTTTATGGTAATGATGAAGCACCCACTAGATATACATACACAAATGGTTTTCACATTTTGGCACAACTAAATCTAAGCTTTATTAAAAAAAAAAAAATCAACTCTTTGTTAAGAGTAAAATAATGCTCATGACTGGCTTTTATTAAAAAAGAATCTTTAATGGTCAGAAAGTAAAAACTAGAATTTTTTGAAAGCTAATACAGCCATCTTAATAATAAATCCTAACTGTATAGTGAAACACAATAAAGTCATATTTCATTCATCATACGAGTGAGAATTTTCAAAAAGAAAATCATCAATAACATGCCCTGTTCTTTAAACAATAACCACAATTATATTGTAGATATCTGTTAAGAATATAATACGCATTTAGTTAATTAATATATAAATTCAATAACTCTTTTATTGGCTTCATAGAATGTGAAATTTACAAGAATTGAAAGGAAAATTGTCACAAGCTTACAAACAAACAAATACATGCATATTTCTTTTCCATTCAGGAAAATTTTCAATGAGAGGACACAAATCCTGGGCATTTTTTTAGATAGTTACTTTATTTGCAAATGTAATCAAATCTTTGCGTTCTTTTGGGAACATTTTGCTATTACTGCATTTTAAAAGTTTTCGATTTTCTTTTGAGTTGATGGTAATGAGAAGGTCTCTTCATATATTCTTCGCCCAGAGAGAATGATTCATAAATATTTATTCTTCTCAGATATTGAAACCTTCGCTTCAATCTGTGATCAAATGATGCAGCCTGCAGGGAGTGGCTGAAGCTATTTCTAAGAATCAAAATATCTCCTTAAAGAGCAGATTCAAAATTTCTGCTCTTAAGAATTTAAATTAAGGAGCTTAGGAATTTTTCCTAAAAAGCACGGGCTCCAAAATGAGTTTAAATCTCTCGTGAGCCAAAACAGGAAGAAAAGGCTAGGTTAAATAGGGCCTGTTCCATTCAAAAGAGGCTTAGGCAAATTATTAAAATTTGAAAAGCTCGAAGAGTTTAAAAGTGCTTAATATAAACAAACATGTAAAGGATCAGGTAGTAAATTTAGAAATCAGTAGAAATATACTCATTGTGCGACAAAAATTAAAAAAAACACAATGAAATAAGCGTAAATGGGAATAAAATTATATTAAGCAGAAATAATTAAAATAATAAAAAACAGTGATTTTCGAAAATGGGGAATTTAAAAGAAGAATTTACAAACTTAAAATATAATAACTGAATGAATGATTAAAAAAGCATAAACAATGAGAATTAGAATAGTAATAATTAATTAATTTGATCAAAAGTAGTAATAAATATAGCAGTTTAAGAAATAGCTTAAAAACAGAAAAATTCTTTCCTCAAGAAGAATTTTAACACAATAAAAAGCCGAGGATTCTTTTATACTTTAATAATAATAATAATAAAATAATTACATATTGTATAACTTAGAACAGACATTAACACTGTATTTGCATTTTGTATAAAATAAAAATTAATTTTTTTCGTGTTGTTTACTTTAACATATTTTCAGAATAATTTTTTAACACGAAATAATTTAATTATTTTAAAGCTGAAAAATTCCAAATTTCACATAATTTTCTGCTAGTCTTCTAAAATTTAAAACTGTAAAAGACAAATGAACTTTAATAGTAAATAATTACTATATTTAAAGTAGGGTTAAAATAATTAAATATCAATTCAGCAATATAGAGTATTAACAGA
>JAPDSC010052069.1:19217-30356 GCA_026290005.1 Latrodectus geometricus | reverse complement strand
CGCAAATAGTTATTACTAATTGTATTTTTAGCAGTAACTTTAGAAATAATAACTATTTGAGTATACAATTATAACCATGTTGGTACAATACAACAAATGTAGGATTTCTCAATATTTATCGCTTCCACTTTTTAAGCTTTGTCTCATTCAGTTTTAACAATCTTTGTAGATTTAAAATGTTTTTAATGGAGCATTATTGCAATAATAAGAATTATATATATATATATATATATATATATATATATATATAAATATATATATATATATACATATATATATATATATATATATATATATATAAATGAAAGTCATGAAAAATATATATTAATTTTTACTGTGTCTAATATGACTACTCTAATGAAAACTCCATAGAAAGAATATTAATTCTGTAGAATTCATATAGTTTTAATTTATAAGCAATATTAATTGTAATTAAGTGAAAAAAATACGTGGAGATAATGTGAAGATTACAGCTAAAATCAGAAGAAAAACTTCTCCTTTAATTTAATTAAAAAAATTTATGTCATTTAATTAGAGTTTATTTAAATATAATAAATCCAACAAAGTATAATTATATGCACACTCAATGCAATTTTACTTAATATTTATTAACTTTTTTCAATTATGATAATTTTAACTAAGCATATTAATTGTTGTTATTAATTTATATTTCATGTGGAGAATTGTGTGTACATTAGAACTTTTACCCGCAGAGATGAATGAAAAATCAGCATATATGCAAATGCCCCTTCAATAACCGGTTCGCTGAAGTCAACAATATTTTAGTTGCTGAATCATCAGGACTGGTCCAATCCGGCTGAAACCCACCACTGCTCTATTCTCAAATATTTATGTGGAGGAAATTGTTTTTATAGGTCTGGATACACCACATGTACTTTGCAGAGTACATTTTAATGAATAGAAAAACTAAACAGTCTTAAAAATTGCGGTTTTTGTTTGTTATTATGAAAACAATCCAGTATATATATATATATATATATATATATATATATATATATATAAATTAAATCATAAAATTTTCTTTGAAAAAGTGAAATTTAAAAATCAATACCACACAAAAATATGAAATATCGTAAAAGCAGCAATAAAATGTTAGTAATAATTAATTGTAACTAATGTTATCACTAATTTCTCTAAAATAATAATTGTATTGATATCTTAGTTTCTGTGTTGCAAGAATGCTTTTTTAAGTAGATTATTGTAATATTGTTTAAGAGATAAAATCTTTTTTAATTATTACAAATGTTTAAAAGAACGTGATCAGATAACATTACAAGTTCATATATAATAATGTATAAAAGCAGGTAATTAATATAATTTGAGGAACTTATATGTGTGTATAAATATACTATAAAAAGTTTTAATCTACAAAATAGTTATCTTATTCGTTTAATAATATCTATGAAAATTAAGTTAATGATTTTTCAGGCATTTAATACTAATTAGCTATTTCATTGACTTCTAACTGTCTGTTATCATTTCGTATCTTGATTTCCCACAATGTGCAACGAATGTTAATTGAGCAACGTTTTGAATATATATTTTTTGCAGATGGTGTCCCATATTCTGGAGGAACGAGTTTCAACTTAAGCATAAATTAACATATATTAATTTTGAAATCGTTTATATTATACTCTGATATTCAAAAATTTACAAATTTCACTAAGTTTACATCTATACAAAATTATAATTAATTACAAAAATTCCATGAAAACATTGATACGATAGTTTGATTATATTTTTTTTTCTAATAATTAGCTAATAAAAATCTCTCTGCCCTGTTTTGTAACATAATAAACTGAATTCAATATGCTATTTAAGTAACGAAAAAAAACAATGATATATATATATATATAATTATTAAGCTGTTTCATAATCTGATAATAGACTGAATTAACAAGGAATTTTTCATGCAAAATCAAACAAATACCGCTTAAATATGTAATAGTATTAAGTCTTGTTAAATATTTTTTGTGTTTCACTTAATTGATATTTTTATCTTATAATTTTTGAATTTCACTTTATGAAGCACTGACTGTTACATTTCATATGGTTAATTAAATAATTTATTTTAAGCTCCGGATAAATTTTTAGAAAAATATTTACTTACGTAAAATTTAGTTTCCTTTTAAATGTATTTGCCAGTAAATATTGTAACCCTTTAAGATATATTTTGAGTGAAATTTTAAAAATATTATTCTTTTTGTTCTATTTAATTTCTTTTTCGTTAGATTTCATACTGTATACATATCTTTTCAATTCGAATTTCTTCTAAATTTTAATAAATTAATTTATTAAATAAATAAAATCTCATATGATCAGACCTTGGTATTACTTGAATTTGATTAAACAAAGAAATCTTTGTTTTATTTCACTTATTATAATTTAAAAGATATGATATTTATTAAATACATGCAATGTGATCAAGCTTAGAGATTTCTTAAAGTGAATTCTTAAATAAGAATAAAAGTAAGTATATAAATGATATCATAAGGTGCTTTTGAACTTTTTATTTAAACTGAATACATGAATATTTATAGTTTATATTCATATCATAGCTAATAAGTCAATAACTGATAAGAGGAGAGAATTGATAGCAGCGCATTTCAATGCGATTGTGTTTAGAATTATTAGAATTTCTGTATGATATTTTACAACTTGTCAATAACATTGCACGAAAGCTCTTCTAATAAGTATCATTATCAAATAATTAATTATATTAATCGTTTATTAATCGATTCTTACAGAAATTAGTTAAGGAGGTGGAAGACATTTTGCATGAAGTGGGTGTTTATTATGAACCTACGTATTTGTCTGGACACCTACATAGTATGGGTTTGGACAAGCAACTGCTTAATGACACAAAAAATTACTAAAAAGTACTATGACACAGTTAGAAAAATAAAATTTACAATCATAGATTTATAAATATGATGTGTGTCAAATTGATAAAATAATACTTGTATCAATAAGAAAATAAGTATCATTTAATCGATTTGTTATGTTAAACAATGGCACTTATCATGATAAATTTCTGTGTATAACTATATATATATATATATAAACTTGCTTCACAATATTATATATAACGACTTTATTTTTAAACTGACACTCTACAATAACTATTATTATACTATTAATATCACATTATTTTTTATTTTTCATCATTTCAATATTAGGCACATAACGATTACAATAAATATTTTTGCAATTAATTATGTCATATTTCATGTAATTTAATTAGTATAATATAATTTTTATAAAGAGATAATTACATCTTCTAGTTATTATTTTATGAGGTATAAGGACGTGCACAAAATGTAGCTATGTGAGCCGCATTTAGATTATAATTCAGATTTAATCATTCTAATTGTATGTATTACTTAAAAAAATAAGTATCCTAAAAGATAATTGTACGTGCTGCCTTTTTATTTTTATGCACAAATATTATACTTTTACAGTGATTCAACCTTTAGTAGCAGAATGATCAGTAATTATGGTTTTAATTTTGCAATTAACAAGTTTTATATTTTATGAGCTTTCATTATTTTTTAAATTGAATATCTTAATTGAATTAATTCGTATAAAAATAGGTACTATAAGAAATTCAAACTAAATTGAGAAATTAAAGTCTAAATTTTTGTTAATGGAATTAAAATGCATTGTTCTCTTTTTACATTATTTATTTATGCATTGTTCTCTTTCTACATTTAAATATAAAATTCACTTAAGTTTGATTAAAAATTAGTTAAATTCATAAGGAAATCGTATGATTTAAACTGAACTTTCGAAGGCAATGAGTTTCATCATTTAAACTTCTGCAACAATGGAAACCGAATTATTACAATTTAATAACTAACATGCATGTAACTAGGTCATGTTGACAATTATCCATTATTACTATTGTAAGTCAAGGATGAAATATGACATAAACACATCAGCTTGAAAGATACTGATTATAGATATATCTATTTCACTTAAAATGTTTCTAATTAAATTTACAATATTAAAATCAAAATAGTTTAGTTTCACAAGATTTTTGAAATCAAATTATCTAATTTTTCATTAAATATACATTATTAAATATATCAAATTCATCATAAAAATTATATGTATTAATATATACAACCGCTTAAACAATTTGCTACTTCAATGATTTCATGATATTATCACAAGTAAAACTGTATAGATTGTAAATTTTGTGATTATAAACATCATTATACTGTTAAAATTAAATCAATTTCTTCATTTAGCACTAAAATATTTTACGAATATATGATAAACAATAGGATAATAAAAGAAAGAAGTATGTAACGACTTATAGGGCAGCGCTATGATTTGAAATTTTATGTGCAAATAGAATATATTGGAAAAAATGAACATACCTTTTAAGGAATGTATACAACCACTTAAACAATTTGCTACTTTAATGATTTCTTGCTACTATCACAAATAAAACTGTAAAGATAGTAAATTGAGTGATTATTAACTTAATTATACTGTTAAAATTAAATCAATTTCTTTATTTAATACTAAAATATTTCATGAATATATAATAAACAATTGGATAGTAAAAGAAAGAAGTATGTAATGACTTATTAGTCATCAATGATTGGCAATGGGCAGCACAATAATTTGAAATTTCATGTGTAAACAGAAAATTGGAAAAGATGAACATACCTTTTAAGGAATTGCTTACACCGTCAAGAAGTGTGCCGGCGTGAGTTTGCTAAACCAGTTGAAGTGAAAGTAAACTCACTTCTCCACTTCCCCAACTCAGCATTCTCTCAACGTAACAAGTTCTTTTTCCAGTTTCTCTTTTCTTACGCAGCAAGACATCCTGCTTTTCCAATTGAAATTAGGTCTTATGTTCATGATAAATCATCAAAGAAGTAATATCATTAACAAAACTCGCTTAAGTGTAATTTTCTCTATTAAATAATCGTTCTTATTCAGACCATGCCTCAAAATACAGCTGATGTCAGTTGTCTAACGGGATATTTTTCTTGTTTTATTATCTTGCGCAATTGTTCATTTATTTTTATCACACGCCATTAATTATTATTCTTACCTCAATTAATTTTTCTTAATTTAATTATTATTATGATTTTTCTTAAACATTACATTTCATGTGTTATTGTTTGCTTGTTTAAAAATTTTATAAAAAAAATCCCTTTTTTAAAATGAGGAATTCACATATCATATTTGCCGGAATATAAGACACATCCACACATATTTTCCACACATATTTTAGAAACATAAAACTTTATTATTGATTATTTCAATGATTTTGCTGTATCTTAACTATAAAGCAAGATAATTCTTTCTATAAAACAAGATTATTCTTTCTGTAATACCCAATCTATCTTTTGATATCGCATGGAGAAAACCACAGATTTTTTCCTGATCTATACACTAATATCATACCGTTCTAGTAGATAATATTGTTTCAATCATAATAACGTAAAAAATGTTTCACACATTTTAAAGTACGTGAAATATTCAGCAGCATTTCTGAGACTGTGTTTCTAGTCGATTTTGCAGTCGAAATTTTGAGTGCTTTGAAGATAATTTTAATACTTGTTTATTAAACTTTGTTATCAATGCAAATGAAATTAAGTTTTTTCAAAATCCTTTTGAAACTAACATTGAAACTCTAGCCCTGGAACTTTAAATGAAAATCGATTTTCAGTGCATAATTAAGAACAAAAAATTTAAAAAAAAAAAACCTTATCTTTGTTACTATTTTATAAATGTCTTCACGGGATAGAATTTGATAATTTATCTAATTTTGCTCGTGGACTGTTTTCTGTTATTAGTACAACTTACATATGAGAAAAAACATTACCCAAAATGAAGTACACAAAAAATGCTTACAGATCTAAGTTAACCAATGAGCATCTTAAATCTCTTTTTAATAATTAGTAATAGTAAAATTGATCCACAACTACAAACTACTGTCAGTGCAAATTCGCAATTACATAAATTTTATTAGTATTTTATTACAAGTGGATACACCGTGGTTTCATTCACATTAATTTAGTTTTTCCGTTCCTGGGAGATTTTCAGAGGAAAGTTCATATGTTTGATTCAGGATATATAGATTCCAACCATCGTTATACATACATAAGCCATATTCTTTACTCCAACATAACTACCGAAAGTAACCGAAGGATGTTCACTAGTTTATAATATTAGTGGGATTCATTTCAATTTGTTAGTTGTTATGCTTAAGTTAAATTTTTTGTGCATGATATTTGTCATTAAGCTTTACCTAAAAAACCAAGTTATTATCATTCTTTATCCAACTTATTACAGTAGCAAAAACTATTCGTTGTCGCGCGCCATAGTTGAGAGATCCTTGCTCTAGATCAGGGGTCGCCAAAGTGGTCTATATAGACCCCTAGGGGGTCTATTTAATAACAATAGGCATCTATCTGATCCAAGGGGTCGATTGGGGGTCTATTGGGACTCGAAGGAAAAACAGTTCTTAATACGCAAATCACACATATCTAACTGCGTACGCAAAAATTTAAAATATTTTTATAATCGAGTTAATATTATATTCCTTATAGAAAATAAAATAATAAATCAGAAAACAATCTGCCCCTTTTTTCCTTATGGGTTTCGAGGGGATTTACGGTTAAAATTGACTAATTTCGAACTCAATATAGCGAACCTTGCCAAGAAACACCAGGCACACTCATCTCATTAAGAAGTAAAAAATCTGTAGCTACTTTACTTACTGTTTCCAATTTATTAAATATTTAGACTAATATATAGTTTTATTTTAATTACCTGAAAATTGTCATTGTGGGGGTCTATGGAGATTTCGAAAAATTATATAGGGGCGATGATCAAAAAAGTTTGGCGACCTCTGCTCTAGATGGTCATCTAGTTCCCATCTTATTCGTAACATTTGTGCTACAATTTGAAAATTTTTCAATCCTTTCATAGATATTTTTTGCTCAAAATATTGATCCGGATTGTCGCAAAAATTCTTGAAGTATTTTATTCTTTGATACACTTTCAACAGCAAATATCAGACCATTGTTCTTCTTTGATGACAACTTCCATTGGAATTGCCATGGTCTGTAATTATGTGGAGAATCAGTATTAAGTTTTCATAGCAAGAACACAACAATGTAAAAATAAAATAAATGGAGATAGAGGTTAGTATAAACAATGCAAGAAGATTTATGTTAACATTGTGTGTGTGTAAAATAATTTTTGATATACCTTCGTATGAATATGTAAACATAAAAAATACGTAGAATCATTTTTCATGCATGAATATTAATTTATATATATATTTTTTAGTTATTGTCTCTATTTATGTTTATTTCTTTTGCCTTATTTAATATTATGGAATTTTGCTGGAGTCTCGTCTATTGAGTATTTCTTTATAAAATTATTAAATTTATTATTTTACAATGACATAAAATACTGTTATATCAAATCTCTCTACATTTTCTGTTAAATTGCATAATTTCATGTAACTGTAAACGTATATTTATGTCATGTACAATGCATTTATTTTCAATTAAAAAATTTTTATATAGAGGTGACTACGAATATTATTAACTACAATATTTGATGATATTAGAGTTTTAAAATAAAAATGCACCTACTTTTCTTACTGGAATTACGTTTTCACCGAACACTAAAATTCTCACGGAATAATTTTTGCCTATTTTTTGTTTCTATATTCATTCTTTTACACCTTGGAAAAGTGAAAATCCCATAAGACTGAAAAATATTATTAAATGCGATACTTGATGTCTCTTTTTAAAATATGTTTTATTATAAATTGTTTAAATTTAAATGAAATTTAAACAACAGTTCAAAAGAGGAATCTACTATTTTCATAAGTGTGTGTCTGTGTACATGCATATGTATATGCATTGACATAGAAGATAGATTAGTAGACCTGCCTAACAACGTGTATCTTCTACGGACATACAGAAATGTCGCAATATATATGATATGGATTCGATTATTCTTAATGGTGCCCTGAAGGGAAATCACACCATAAATTCTGTAGGGTAACGAACAAAATCATAGGAGTACAACGTGATGGAGATTTTACTGAATGTAAGTAACAAGACTACTTAGATATGCTCTATAAAGTTCACACTTGGGAATTTGATTGAAACATGGAAATTTCTGAAATCAAAAGAATGATCTTGAAGCTAATCTCAAGATATAAAGTGTCTCATTGAACTGATGAATTGTCCATGAGAGTTGAAATGTACATTAGACATGAAGATTTGTAGATGATCTAATAGTAGGCTTAAGTATTTTTCATTTCCAATATTCTTCAAAAGACGGATATATAATTGACAACAAGTGTCATATAATACCTTGATAACACCTCAGCTTTCAACAATCTAGTGATTGGATCATGTTCTTCTGAATGGAAAGTCTATGATTCATCAACTGTTTAACAATGGAAAGTGTGAGTTGCCCTCCTGCTGTCTTCATGCATATTTCTTAGGGCAGATTTTTGTGAATTTTTTGTGTCTTCATCCACGTGATACATGATCACGGCTTATTGTCTACTATATGTGACTTTTAAATAATTTATTTTTTTGAATTGTATTAGATTAACTACTACAGACGTTCCATAAAGTTAACCATCACACTATGATTAATTTATGGATTCCTCATAGAAATTATAATATTGATTGGCTTCAATTCAGTTATTTATTTTTCTCCTTCTTCTAAATCACTTTATGGAAAGATATTCAGGACAATGTCATGGAAAATTGTATATAAATTCCAAGATGATTTAATTGTAGTCACTCGTTTAGTATCATATCAAATATCATTTTTCATTCATAGTAGTGTGAAAAAAGGTTCGAGATATTCATTTATTCTAATTTCTCATGACTTGTTCAATGACTCCAATCATTGTACTCTCTGTGTTAATTTGATTTTATTATAATCTGGGGTTAACTTATAAACACTATCAATTGTGAGTAGTTCCTTCAATCAATAGATACATTGTTAAAAAAATTCACACTGTTTTGGGCAACGTTCTGTTAAGGAGTGAAATTGAGATGTTAAAGTCGTACAAGTGGATCCTATATGGCCATCAATTATTTCATAACATTCTTCCATGGTAAAGAATACCTTAAACATTAAAATATAGTTATTGATCGATAAATTGAACATATACAATTCCCAATTGAAATTTCTATTTACTTGAAGACAACATTACGCACACTTAAATGTAATTTATTTCTTTTGTTGCGAATGGCATCACCTCGCCAACCAATCAGAAGAAGAGGGTTTTATTTTGTTCTATTTTGTTCACCATTTTATTTCAGTTGATGTTAAAATCTCTTCATGTAACTTGTGTCGTTCTTGAATAAATGTTTTTTACGTGTTGCTGTCTAGTTTTCTGTATTTTGGAAGTCTATCAGCCAAATCAGACATCTGGTAGATGTCAGCCCTGCTCAGTTATTAAGTATCAGAGAGCTACGTTTTAATTTTATTTGGTAATTTTAACACCTTTAGTGCGATTTTTGCATACTATTCATTATTGAACATCAGAACATCAAAACTTGTTATCAGAACATCAAAACTTGTAATCAGAACATCAAAACTTGTTATCAGAACATCAAAACTTATCAACCCAAGAAATTATTTTCAACTTTACTAATTTTCAGTAGCGAAATTACAGCACTCTTGTTATTCATGGAAGCTCACTCATGTAATGGTTACTCTGATATCATCATAACATAATAGTTTCTATTCTTTTATCAAGAAGAAATACCTATAATATGATGATTATGTTTAAATGTCTTTACTTACACTGGATTAACATTGAATGACGTATTACATTATCCTATCTGCTTTTATCTGCTGTTACTCCGGAGCTAACTTATGTCAATCTACCTCATTCACTCGTTTTGTATACTACAACTGACTTAAGTGAGTAATTTTTGAGATCATTTAAAAAGTCGTTGACATCATAATGTATGAAATTATCATAACATTTACGATTGCTTAGATAGAGTTATTCGCACAGCGAATCTTAACAATTTGACCGTGACGGAATACATCGTAGTGACCAGATTGCTTATAATGTACTTTACTATGACTGTTGCCATTGGCAGATTTCCTAATGTTGTGTGGTCGCTTAAATCTTCATATTTATGCTGCGCACGAGTAGGTCAGGCTGTCTTTTCTGTATACTAATAATTGTCTCTAATTTCTTAAATGTTTAGAGTTATTTGTCTTTGATATGTATTATTTTATTTCAACAAAGCAGGAACCATTAAGGTAAGCAATGTAAGAATGAGAGATCATGAAATAATTATAATCTCATTCCATCTCGAGATCAAAGAACAAATGTTAATAAAGGAAAGTATTCTTCTTGCCTTTGGGAAGGTACATTAAAATTTTTGTACTGTTCTTCTTCTATAAGATTCGCAAACACTGTTTCTTATAAAAAAAGCTGTTCTATAAAAAATTCGAAAAATCAAAGTGTTTTTTGACAATTAATTTATTCAAAATGTTTATTTTACAATTAAATAACTGCTTAAAGGTTTATTTCTTAATCAAATATTGATTTATCAAAACACTATATTATCTTGATTAAAAAATTAACAAGAAGAAATGATAAAAAATTTTTAGCATAAATTCAAGATTGCTAGAACACTCAAACGAAACTAAAATGCGTTAATTCCTATTAGTAATTACATGGACAAGAGATTTAATATCTTGGTATTTCAATAAAAATAAAAGTTACTACATAATTTTATTTATATTTAAATTATAATTATTTATATTATTTATACTTAACATTTAAATTTTACATGAATTAATTTAGAAAACTAATTTTAATTTTTTAATTTTTATTTTGATAGCTTGCTTGGTTTTATTTTTAAAGTTATCTTAGGTATTTATTTCTTTACTTATTTTACTTACTGCTTTCAATACAAATTTAGTCTACAGTAAATATGTAAATAATAATATTTATACGTATTTAACAATTTCATTACTAAATAGGTCAGCTAAATATATTATTAACACAATTTTATTAATTTATATATATATATATATATATATATATATATATATATATATATATATATATATGTATATATA
>JAPDSC010052069.1:0-19117 GCA_026290005.1 Latrodectus geometricus | reverse complement strand
ATATATATATATATGCATGTATGTATGTATGTATGTATATAATATATATTATATTTATTTCCACTTTACTAATTTTTAATAAACTTATAATTTTGTCATCTTTTAGTTTTGTCGAGAAGTTAATTTTGCTGCTGAGATTAAATTAGTGTATTAAATACGTTAAATAAATTCAAGCAAAAAGGGGGAAATCATTATTCTGTCTCAAAAAATAAATAAAATCCACTGATAAATGCAAAATATTTGAAATCAAAGAATGCAAAATTTATGAGAATGTAAATGTAAGCACATTAAATTCATCCACTTTTGAAACCAATTGAATTTTTGTTTGCTCTTTTAGCGGTAAAAAAAACTAACATTAACCTTCCAAAATTAATTAAGTTTCATTTATTTATCAATACTTTTCATAAAAAAAAGACGCCATCACTTCTTCCTCTTAGTGATGAAATGTGAAAATCTTAGTAGTTGAGCAATGAAAACAGCATCATATTTCGTCTACAGGCTAAGATTAGTTCACAAAACACATTAGTTCAGAGTTAGAAAATGAAAGTTTACAATCAGTTAAAATCGCATGCTTAATGTGTAAGTTCAATTTAATTGAAATGATTTTATGTTTCTTCTAAACTTATAAGATATTTTAATGTTATACATTGGAATCTCCCTCTCTTAAAAAAAAAAAAAAAAAAAAAAAAAAAAAAAAACACCTGAGATATAAATTAAAATTATTAATTAATTAAATATTAATTTTAATGTGAGCATTTTCACAATATTTTAATTATACTTTTTATTATTTTATCTTAATTTTAATTGATCGTAATGAATCTAATTCAGTTATTTTTATAACGTTAAGAAATTGTCTGAACCCGATTTGTTCTTAAATGTACTAGTCATTTTGATTTTGAAGAAATCGAAGCAATAAATTATTGTATTCATGCTAATCAATTAGATCAGCCTTTGATTATTTTAATAAAACTGACATTAATTTTAAAAAAATATGTCATTATTAATTTGTCATTTTTTATAAGTATGTCCTTATTAATCTATTTCATCCAATAATGGAAAAATTCTGTTCTAATATTTCTAACAAGTTGGAGAAATTTATTAGTCGGTTTTAAAAAATTGTTATATTGTTAATTGAATATTCTTTCAGAATATTTTACACATAAGTACAAACTATGCAAATCAATAATATTCACAGCCTCACAATATTTAAACAAGACAGAAATTATAAGAAAATTGAATTCTAACTACTATTTTGTATTTATTCAAGTATATAAGAAGAAGTGAAATTAATTTCCAAATTCCAAATGAACGTGATAAAAATGAACTGAATTCAAATGTGAAACATTTCAGAGAAATTGATTTCATAGCTCAAAGCAAATTGAATTTCAATGTCTAGAAAAAAAAATTTTTTTGTTTAAAAAAATTGCTATTTTAAAGACAAATTTTTAATCTTAAATTAATATATTAGTAAATAAAAAAAATTTATTAATATTGCGACTTTTTTCAAAGAACATAGACATATTTAATATTTACGATAAAAGAACTTACATTGACAAACTCTTATCGTTACGAGTAACTCGGTAAAAAATCGATGTCCTGAATAATGCCATTAATCATTTATGTTTGTTTTTTAAGCTTAGAGGCGAATTAGTACCATACCATTGTGCCTTTTGTGACAAAGTATTATAGCATATCGCTGTAGAAATGGATCATCTATCCCAAGAAATGCAATTGTAGAGTCTAACATAATGTAAAAGAAAAACGGAAGTTATGTCTAGACATTTGCTTTTAATATACTAATGCACGATGCTGATCTTAGAAGGCAAAACTTAATCAATGCATTTTTTCCTCAGAATGACCGCAGTTCTACTATATTTCTTTTATATAGCTACTCTAATATGCCTTATATTAGATTGAATTGCTTATTGGATATTCCTTATATTAACTTCTTAAAGATAAAAATATTCATTCTGTTAAAGAAGTTTAAAAATATTTTGGTGACAATTTATAATATCGCACGATCTCTAATCATATTATTTATCCTCACCTAATCTGGAAAATTTTAGACAAAATGTTCAACTGAGAATTTTATTAGAATAGATGTTATTAATATTTTACAGTCTCTAATGACTGGAAAATGTTACTATGACAGTTAGAGAAGCATTACTGGCTCATGTTACTGTTCGCATATCAACTGTCACGCGTGCTGATCGCCTGCACATTTTGAATATTTGTTATATTGGCGACAGATACTTACTTAGCTTACAAAGACATTACTTAGCTTACAAAATTCATAACCTTCATCAGTTGTCTGATAGTAATGCTGAAGTTGAGAAATATTTGCGTTATTAGTAAGAGTGCCAAAGCAATGAATGTAATTTGGTTGTGGAATGTTCGATAACTGGAAGAAATTCAACTGAAAACTTAAAGGCGGAAATGAATACCCACAGCCGTTACAATTGAGCAACAGAGAGCTCATATGTTTAATGTCCTCTCTAAACTTCTCAAGATTTTAAAAATTGGATAATGAAAGAATTAAAAATATACTCTTAAGTAATCTGAATAGAAAATTATATCACGATATTTTTTTGAGCTCAAGATGTCTGAAACTACATACATATATAACAATGCAGGTGAACCCCGTATTTGTACTTGGGGTTAACGGGTTTGGAATACTCATCTAATACCAGGAGCCTCGCTGTTTTAATCCACGGTGGTGTGACGTGGTCACATCTGAATTGACACTCACTTTTCCATATCCACGGCACATCTGCGGAAAGACTTTAGATGTTATAAATTAACGTCGACGTGTACCCGACCCATGGAACTTCAGCAACCCACTTAGGAAGAATGTGGTCATCTTCGCAGTTGGTGTGCACGGCAAGGGATGTTTCACTTTGGTGATCTTACGGGACGCGGCGTGAAGCTACAAAACCAAAGGGGCTTCTGGATTGAACTACATGTAACATCAACGCCTTGAGAACAAGATATTAATATTCACATTCAATATTCCTTACAGAAAATCATTATAATTCGATGGGAGAGATTGCCGATAGCAGGTCACTTCTACCATACCTTTGATAATTATTTGTTTTTTATTGATTACTTTCGGTTTAATAATTTTTATTTTTCATTATATTATACATTAATTATTTTTATAATTTATTAATATTTATTTTTTCTTACTAGTAGCTTATGCATTAACTTGTTTCATAATATAAAACTATTTTCTCATAATACATTAATTTTACATAATAATAAAATAAAAACTAATTGTATAAAATTATAATATTTATTTAAAATAAATTTATATAATAAAATAATCTGCATACTGCGAAAAATATGTTGCTATTCTGATTTAGGAATAACTTCAGAATTTATATAAATTTCTAAAATTTTCATGAATTCAATAATTAGGCATTAGAAATTTTCATAAATTCAATAATTAGGCATTAGAAATTTTCATAAATTCAATAATTAGGCTCTCCATTGTATGAATAATCCGAAGACAGTGAAAAATTTGTTGCTATTCTAATTAAGAAATGATTCCTTAATTTAATTTTTAAAAAAATACAAAAATTAATAGTAAATAAATAAAATTATGCAAAATTTTTTTCTTAAAACTTCTTTTAATCATTTGCATCATTATCATTTTTAAAGGATGTTATGTATAACTCATTTTTACGAATTAAAAATTACTAGAATAAATTGTAAATACAATAAAATATTAAGAATATTTTGTTTCTTCATTATGAGAGATTATTTTCTCTTTGTCTCTATCTTTCTCTATTATCTGTAGGCATCAATATATTAATTTACAAAATATCAAAAATTTAAAATAATGACATGATCAATTTTATTTTTTATTTGCTATTTTTGCTCTATTTTAAATTTCAGTGATGATTAAAATCAAATATTCTTAATAAATTGAAAACTCATTTTCGCCATTTTCCATTGTAATTTGCTACGCACTAGTTAACACTTCTGGCTGCAGTTTTGCAAAAATCAATATTTGTGTCATTAATAGACTGGCGTTTGCTATCAATAAATTACTCAGAGAAATTAGAGGTGCATCATAAATTATTATTTGTCATCTGTGTGTGTGTATCATTAATAACTTCCTTAAATCTTAATTTTAATCTTTTTGGTTTATCCAACGATAAATATCTTTTACAACAAATCGGCTAAATTATCATAAGCTGGTCCACTTGGCAGCTGAATGGTTAGTGCTTCTGTTTTTTGTTCAACACCCACACAGTCTGTAGGTTCGATTCCCACTTGCTGCTGTGAATGTTTGTAAGGGTTAGTGTCCTAGACTTTAAATTATACACCCCAATTTACTTAGTCTGCACGTGGTGAAAATGTTCACAAGAAGATAAATAATTAATCTGTGAACAAAAACAATATTCGCTAATAAACTCTTCGCTTTCTGTTTTAAAAGTTCAGTTTCGTTTAATTTTGATCATCTTAAGTTTGCATTGGGAATAGTTAAAAAATTGAAATGAAAATTTTCTTATACAATTCCTATTATTATTGTTTGGAAAAAAAAATTTTTTATTTGAAAAACAGGTCGAAATTTTAATCTTTGGGTGATATTTTTGTTTGAATTAAAATTTTTGTCAAAAAGCAAATTAAGCTTTTACCTTCTATTCGTAGTAATCCTACGGAATTTGTTTTTAAAAGCATTAAATTCTTTGAAAAAAATTCATTTCTTTAAGTTTTGGATTTGCTAAAATTTGTTATGCGCTTTTTAACTATCTTATGCGCTTTTTAATTATTACAAATCTTCATTCGTTTTAAACAAAATTAATTTTAAATCAAATTTAACTAAATATTAATTTATGAATTCTATTCAGGTTTTTTCAAGAAAGAAAAAAAGATAGTTCAATTCTACAACTGTGAAAATTGTAAAAACAATTTTAATAATTTCGTTTATTAATATAATTATTTTTACGTCCCCCAAAAAGCAGCAAGGTAGTTTAAATTTTTATATGTAACGCATGAGCTATTAAAAACAGTTTTAAAGCATATTTTTAAAAATAAATTTATGAGTTTTATAAACAAATATGATTTGAGAGAAAAATAAGGAGATTTTTTTTTTTCGACAGTTTATATAGTTTAAAATATTTCCCTGCGTTCAATATAAATGCGACTTACTGAAACAGATATTTATTATAATACCCCCTGAATAATATTATCAAATTAAAAACAGCCCTTGCATAAAAAATGGTACTTATAATGCAACTCCAAATGCCACTCCAGATACATTCAGTTGAATTCATGAAAAACAATAATGATAGTCGTAATTACTTTCTACTTTAATTATGAATATGCACTTTAAAAATTTATTTTTTGCTTACACATTGTATTATACTTTGATGTTGACTTAACATTATACAACAGAAAATGCTTAAGAATAAATAACATTCGTCTAAAATATGCTGGTATTATAAACAGTGCTTTGAATGTGTGAAATATGATTGATTTTTATTTTTCGAATTCTCTCAGCTTATACAATTAACCAATAGATGGCGCTCCATTGTCACTGTTTTATAATCATGTCACGTATATTGCAGGTGAGGAATAAGAATGAAAATAAGAAATGGCGACTTGCGCCCTCTACACCAATACATTTAAGAAATTCTATACCGTGGCTGGAACTTATCAGAAATACCGATGACATTCTTAAGGGCACCTAGAGGAGAAAAAGGAATTGTTTAAAAAAAAAAAAAAAAAAAAAAAAGCAAATGAAACGAAAGAATTTTGAAAAAAAATCTGAATAAAATATATCATTCCGTTTTATTTACATAATTTATTTAATAAATGCATACTTTTTTTTAAAATCATTAATAGAAATACTGTTAGAGCAAAAATGATTAATAAGCAAAAGCTGCTTTTTTTTTTTTTTTTTTTTTTTTTTTTAATAAAAATAATAATTTTTTATTTGTTAATCAGGCAATCAAAAATTTCTTTTTACACCTGCATATTTGAAATATGAAATAAAAGGAATAGAATTTATACATAAAAATTGTTAAATTGCTCACATTTTCAAATTTGGCTATATGTACTCAATGATAAAATAAACATTTTTTGTAAATCATTTTAAAATAATTTTTTTTTTATTAGATTTATATCTTAATCGCTAGTAATTCATTCAGAATTATTTACAGTTTGGATTTGTATGTATTTACTGAGAAGTCAATTTTACATTACAAATGCGAGTAATAATGAATTATAAATTATTTATAAATTTCGATTTCCCATAGTAGTCATTAGTTTGAAAATCATATTTATTAAAGATATTCATAGACTTTCAAACAGAGACTTAGTAAATTAAAATTTATTTATAATAACACAGTTATTTTAGAAAGTTCTTAAAAAATTATGCTTAAACAATCCATTATGCATGACATATTAATCATCTAAACGACGATGAAAAAATCATAGAGGATTAATATATCATACAAAACGCAGCAATTTATGATTTTATTACATATATTTATATAAAAAATAAACATGATATTGCTCTTCTATCAGATTTATCTGGAAAATTAATGATATTGATTTGCATCACAAAATAAAAATGTTGCCAAAATTCTAAAATATGTATGATTAAACAAAAATTATTAAAGCATTAAAGCGCTTAGAAATTTCCTACATTGATGAAATTTGAAGGAACTCTTTGAATTTCCTTAACATTTATAACTCTAAGAATTTTATGAATACTTAAAAAACATGAGCAAAATTTTTAAGTTGCTGTGAAAAATAAAACGAGGCATGTTTATGTCGAAATGAAATGTTGACAATAGTTTTTTTTAAATGATTTTAATTTTTGTTGGCATTTCTAGTGGATGTTATCTACTTATGTTAGTAAGTCTTACTCTTAGTGAGATTAAAAATCTCTAAAGAATATTCCCAATAGATATTCAAGTCAAACTTTAGCAAAAATTTATAAATTCCGAATCTGATTTAAACTTTTTTAGAGATTTTTAGAAGACATTCATTCATTAATCATTTACATAATAAAGAATTGGGTGCTTTATATCATTAAATATATAATATTTTTAATAATATATTATTATTAGTATTTTGTCTAAATTTTTCTCTTGTATGTGTTTAATATTTTATATTTGATTCGTTGTGTGCACACAAAGAAAAATGCTTAACAATCCCTATTTTTCAATATTGTGAGTAGAATATGCTATAAAAGCAATATCGACATTCATTACATAATTATTTTTAAAAATATTAGTTACTTATAATGTATGGGTCTATTTTATCTACAATAGACTTGTACATTTCCACATCAGGTTTGAATAGAATGATTTCATCTGCTGTGAAAAGTGAAACTACTGCAGTTTCTTAGAAATGTATTTTAATATAATTTATTTAGCTTTATTTGACACTACAATTATTCTTTGCAGACCTAAGTTAATATAATAGAGACATACAGTTAAAGATTCCAACTACAATATATCGTGTTATTTCGAAAATTAAGATTAATAATTGTTAGAATATGTTGACTGAAAATGAACAAAAAGAATATTTTGGGAATTGCACTTTATGTACGAATATAGTTTGAGAATTTACCAGAAGTAAAATAAAAAATAAGTAAAATAATAAACCTTTTCACAAATTTTGTACCTGATAATAAAAATGATCTACTATAAAATAAATAAAATGGCTAAGAAATTGTTGAAGTTTTTGTTATATATAAATATATATTTATTTGAGAGAAATTCATTTTTAAAAATCTCTAATAAAATATTGTAAAAATCTATGTTTCATTGTGAGAGAAGTTTATCATTTAGCTTGTTAAATGATTAGCCAAATGCTACATAATTAGAAAGAACTAAATTCAATAATTTATGTTTAAATCATTATCATTAAATATTTATTTTGTAAATGTTTAAATATGCGTTACTTTAATACCAAATAAATTTAAAAGAGTATAAAAATTATAGTAACTTTAAAAACTTTTCGAATTAAATATCCTGACTAATGTATTTAAATTATTTTGAGAATTTATTGAAACAACAAAAATTATTTGGAAAGAAAAATTATTTAATAAATTTATTAAAATAAGACTTAAATAATTTATAAGCAATGTTTACATATTTAATGTTATTTAAGTCACAGATATTTTTAATGGAATAGACAATGGTATTAATCTTTCATTATTATTTTTTAAATAAAAATATTAATATTAACTCTTTCATTAAAAAATTTCAATTAAATTTCATATAAAACTTACACAAGTATTTAATTTTTATTAAAAAATGTCATTCACATGATATATCTCTGATCATATGGTTTATTGACTCACATCACAAAGCGGATAGTTTTTCCCAATTTATTCTTTCAACACATGAATACAGTCTATTATATGTGAAAAATCCTTTAGAAAGCCGTTTAATAAGTTGTAAATTAAATTACTTTACAACAATCATATGACTATTGTAAAGTCTATATCTGTGATTAAAAATGACTGTATCAACATTCATATGATATAAATGCCATAAAGCTGTCTACAATGCGATGTCAAAATGATCACGATGTCTAAATGTCAACATGTTGACAGTTAGGCCACTATAAATCCTTGTCTTATTGACTTAAAGCATTGCAACTTTAAATTAATAAGTTATATGCAATCCAAATTGTCTGGAAACTTTCGTTATTAATTTCTTGTGTAACATAAAACAACTAAATAAATTATTATTAGAAGGAAGAGAATATATTGGTAGAAAGATAAATTTTTGGATTGAACAAAAAAGGATAAATCATTTGAAAATTGTGCAGGGAAACTTTTAAATAAGAAAGTGATATTTTAAGATCAATGAAAATCATTTAACGCTTTATTTGGTGTTTGATAAATAAATCTTGGCAGAAGCAGTTTGCAAGATAAAAATAACCCGTTTTTCAGCACTATCTTTTATCTTGCTTCCTGAGGAGATAAGAGAGTTGACTCTTGATCTAAGCATTCTGTCAGATCATAAATTATCTAGAAGGTCTGAATGATAACACCAGACGGCTCGATAGCAAATATGTGACAAGTGTTCGTGATTTTTATGATAATTCAAATCAATAGGTAGTCCCGCAGTAATTAAATTAAAGGAAGAGGATGACGTGTATGTGTACAAGTAAACTGAGTAAATCATACGCTTATTCAATATATGAACTTAAGTTGTATATTCATATTATAAGAAATAGTTAACACACACGGATAAAAATAAATCTCAGCAAAAACATGTTTATTTTCTTTTAATGATAATCGTTAGTTAAATATTGATGATAAGTATGCAAGTTGTAAAGCAATTATATAATTTGAATTTGTTATTTTCATGGAACAAAATTAAAACATAAACAAAAATACCGAAGAAAACATAAATTATATAATTGATTGATGAATAGAGATTCATCATTTGACATTTGCCTACATCCTTTAGTCAAGTTGAGAATAATATTTCGTAAATACACTTTTCTTTCTTGACACCATATTAATAATTGAAGTCAAACGGAATAGTAAATAGCATAGCTTAATAATTGAAGTCAAACGGAATTTGTATATTCTCTGAATATTTAAATCTCTATGATAATCTCAGGCCGTACTCAGATGCTGAAAAAGAAATCACTCTGTCAAAGTGCCCAAACTAAAATTCTTTATTTTTTATATTTGAATTTAGCTGTCTAATTTTGAGCCTTTTGTGGTATCTACGTACATATATTATTCTCGAAACAACTTTAAAAAATGGTATGAAACCATTTCTGAAAAGAAGATGAAGATTTCTGACTGAAGATGAATATGAAAGAATTTTTATAAGAAATTTCTTCCATAATCATCTTTAGAAAATAAATTTAAATCAGAACTTAAATTTGAAATTAGAAAAAAAAATAATTTTAAAAAATATACTATTAAAATTTTACTGTGCATACTATAGTAATTTGAGTTTATTCTTTTATTTCTAAAATTTTTTCGAAAATTTGGTCTTGTTTTTGACTTTACTAAAGTTACTGTCCAGAGCAAGTGGTCTAATAAGGTTTATGTTTGTCTTTTAGTGACGTTAATTAATAAAGTTAGTTGTTTTAGAAATAATCTCTTAAATTACTATTAATATTACTTAAGAAAAGAATCAAACTTAAACGAGTTTAGAAGGAAACTTTGACTCAAAAGGCGTTCTTCAATATTTGAATAAAAGAAAACTGAGGGATAAGCGTGGGCATAAAAATGCTTTTGCAGTCATTGCTAGAGGGCTCGAGTATTAACTAAAAAGAAATGGTCATTCAAATTCAATTTATAATCAGTGAACATGCTTTTGCTAGAAATTCTTAATTAATAGGCCAAGAACACTCCCAAATTTTATAACGTCGAGCATTTTAGATTTATCAGCGAAAAAATAATTTCAAGCCCAAAAATCTTTTTGTTTTCAAAAATTAAAAAGATTTCTCATTATAATCGTATTTTTCGACATTGGAAAGGTTCCATTCTCAACAAGAAAGAACTTTTCTTTATGTCATATCTGAAGGGATAGGTGCAGTTTTCGTATTACAGTCCTTATTAAATTTTCCATGATTCCTACTATTGGAAAAGAAGTATTTAAAGGAACATATGATTTGGAATTGACAGAAAACTGTTTCTAATCGAGAAAGTATCTTAAATTAGGCACTTTTCATGATTAAGTTTTGAGATCACAGTGTTGGAATTAAGCAGTTCAACCTTGGATGCTAACTTGGTTGAAAAATCAGAGATTGGTGCATCCTTTTTGGTTTATTGAATCACATCATAATTGTTGGATAGTTTTTTAATTTTCATTCTTATGCTGCATGAGTATGGTCTACTATTTTAGTTCAGTTTAAGTTTTTCTGGAAACTTATAAATATATGATTTCACTGTTGGGAAAAATCGTGAATCTTGCCTCTTTGCAGCACCAAATCTTTTTCTCAGCTGAAATTGAGTCACAATAATCTGTGTATGTTAACCTAATGTTCTTTCATTTCTGTGTGGCGTAAAAATTACCGCCTGAGGTGTTAATTTTTAACCAGTACGTTATTTGTTCGTGATTAAAATACGATCTGATTTAACCTGATAACTAGTTATCATAGTCTGGAATCTCTCAGCCGTGTATTTACTGTGTATTTAATACTGTAATATACCAATTCATTAAATGATCGATTACCATATTTGTTGTGATGGATCATGGAATAAATGTATAAAGACTATAATAATAAACAAGATTAAAAACACCAGGCATCTTTTTTAGCCACATTACAAGCTGTTGCCGAATGGTTTGCGCTCTTGCCTTCATTTCAACAGTTCGTGTGTTTGAATCCCACCTTGGGTTTGAATGTTTACATTTATGCTTAAAATCATTTATTCTTAAAATATGCCAAATGATGGTATTGCAGGAATATATAAAAAACATTTCATGTAGCTTAAGTAGTTGATTTATCAGTTACACAAAAGCAAGTTTACAAATTTTTATTTAAAACTGGATTTACAAAACATAAAAATTTGCAGAAGGAATAGAGTTCATAATCTCTTGTATTGTAAAAAAAATTGTATCAATGGCATCGAATAGCACAGGTGCCTCATATTGGGTAATTAAAAGTAATGTGAAAATAAATCTTAAGAAAATATTCTAAAACAGTTTTGAAACATTTTTTGAAAGTATTCTTATCAATAAATATTCATATTTTTCTTTAAAGATTCGAAACAAGATTTAGATTGATAATGTGGCATTAGAATGCAGCCTGCTATCATCGAAAAAGTTTGTTTAAAAACCAAGAGATAAAAAATAAAAAACATAGCATCACTATTATCTTCAGCTATTAAGCTGAAGCTAAATGTTTTTGAAATGAAGTGAAACAAATAAATAAAAATAATTCTGTTATTTTATGAAAAGATTTGGTGTACTTCCCAATTTCAAATATAGAAATAATTTTTAAAAAAAAATGAAAAATATAAAAAATTTCATTTTCATAGTGAAAAATTAAAACAAAATGAAAATTATTAAAAGAGTAAAAAATATTGAAAACAAATAAATGTGAAATAGCTTTCTACTGAAACAAACTAAAAAATGAATAAATATGAAATTTTTAATTAGTTATTGACCATTAGTTTCTTATTTAATATCTTCTATGTGGCATCATTTTAAGTTAAAAATATCTTTTTTTCTTTCTTTTTCACAACAGCTGTTTCTATCTTATTAAAATTTGTTTTGCGTAAGTGAGCAGACCGTCATGAAATCATTTATGATGTGGTGAAATTTGTGTTGATATTTTATTTCATTTCACCTCTAACTCACGTCCTGAAAGTAAAATTAACACTTTCATTTATTTAGAAATAGTCTTCTGAATTTTAAGGAGTCCAGCTCATCCATTTGTTATTATTTTTAACCAGTCGTTTCATTTCATCAGCTGTTATACGACACAGTCAGCGGAGAAAATCTTTAGCTTGAAGGCAGGTGGTATAGGCATGCGAAAATTTTATGCTTTAAGTTTGTTGTATTATAGAAAGGTGCTCGACATAAACACACGATTTCACTCACGTTGTGTCAATCAAAATGGGCTGTGTGGAATATTATTTTTAATTCACGTAGCTGTATTTTTTTTTCCATTTTAAAGCAAGGAATTCATTTCTTAAATAATAATGAATAATGTTTATGGAAATTCGAATAAAAAAAGAAAAGTGAATATTTATTTATTCCTTATCAGAAAATTTTATTTGAAATTTTTAACAAAACTTAAAATATTATTAGAAAATAAAAATATTATTAGAAATTTATTGATTTCACTTTACTTTAAATATTTAGCATGGAATATACATTTTACAATGCTTTAAGCACTACTTTCATCTTGTTTGTCAACATTATAGCAATTTAAATACTCTGCATTTATATATCGTAAAAAGCTTGGATGAATATGACATGTTGCCAATGAGAAAAATTAATAATTCTGAAAAATTAAAAATTCTAAATTTTATTCTAAGCATTTTTAAGATGATTGAATTCACATATACATATTTAATAAAATAAATTTTGTTTAATTTTATATTACTAGAATAATAAATCTTTTATTCCAATATTCACTTAAGTGAGCAAAATTATACAATTTAATAATATATAAACAAATGAAATTCAATATTGCACTTTTCGATGTATATCCTTTTAAAACAATATTCTGAGTTATTTTTGTAAGCTCATAGATATCCAAAGAAATAAAAATTATAATATTTTTAAGAGCTTAAAGAAACTAAATAATATTTCGAAAGAAAATTTCAAAGGAAATGCTACTTTAAGTACAAAACTAAAATATGTAACACATACACACATATATATGCATCACAAATAATTGTTTTATAAATAAAATGGGTGAAATATTAGTTTTATGATTGTAACTGAAATAAAATTATCTGAAATTTAATTAAAATATATTAATAATTAAAAATATTAGAATATAAAAATTAACGTAAAGAAATATAATCATGCGAAGAAATATAATTTTATGACAATATTTATATTCGCATGATATCGACTTCGTAATGAATTATCTCTAATAAGTACAAGAAATTAATAATCTTTTAATTGTGTAAAAAAAAAAAAGAAAAAAATTCTGTACTGTATACAATCTTATAAATTTTAAAAATTTTTAAGTTAAAAAATTTCTTTTGTCAGTTATTAAAAAAATTGTATAGCGTTTCTGAAAAAATGTTTGCAATTTATACATTCGAATGATTTGTTGTGTACTACAGAAATATATATGTACAACTTAATTATTTTTTAAGAGTTAAGAACTATAAAGAAAGAACCAAAAAGTAGGAAAACTAATCTCAGAGCAGTTTTCTGAAAATTTCCAATCTATCTCTCTTTTACGAGTCAAAATAATTTGTAAAACACCGCAGCCGAATTCTTTTATTTCTGTTACAGTAAATATTTACCCTCCGTTGGTTTCAAAACAGGTTTCGCGTAGCAGGTTGATTTCACGACGGACGGACATGGCGTAAGGAAATTTCCGTGGTGACGTCATAGCACCTCACTTCCTCCATGAAGCCACGGTTGCTTGGCAACTGCGTCGGCCACTCATCGATTTTATCGGCTGACAGGACGATGGAGTCCTATAAAACTAGTCACTTCAAATAAATATTCGTCAGTTAATCATCAAAATGAAGCTACTAAAGTTAATTTATTGTATTGAATTATTATTCTCTGTTGTTTTGGTGGTATCGGCGAGACAAGATAAAACAAATGATGACGAGCGAACGTATTTTCCACTTTTGATGCCAAATGTCCAACCAGTTGTTGTGAGTATTTAGGCTTATGTATTTTAGTTGGTTTCGGTTTTTAACTTCGTGATACGCTACTGAACAGTTTCGCTACTACTGTTTATAAAAAATCTCAGCTTTTAAAAACATGATGATGTGGCTGTTTATAGTGAAATATTTTCATGTTTCTTATGTGTGCAAAATGACATTATTTTGTGCTGACATACTTAATTTATTATTTTCTTACTAACATATGGACTAAAGAAATACTCATAATTTTTTAAAGGTTTTGTTAATATTTTTATTAAAAATATTAACTGAAAGTGTAGGATTAGGTAAATAAATTTTGAAACAATGAGAGGATAATCTTTATTTTTATTCGAATTATATTATATATTGTTTGTCAGTCTCGTAAGCTATAAGTTGCTTTTCAATATTTGTCTTTAGGTATGCTTAAAAATAAAAGATAATTTAAATATTACGATAACTGTACATATAATTATTACAATAATTATATATATATTAAAAATGTTATCAAAAAATAAAAATAATTAAAATAATAACAAAAGTGACAGCAGTTTGTATATATAAAAATTCATAATATTAATAATTATCATTTCTGATATAATTATCTATAGCCAAAGACTCCTTAACATAACAAAAATCAATTTATGTAAAAACTGTTCTTTTAAAATGTTTTAAGAAATTTCGTTTGTGTTACAGTCAAAGTTGATTATTGTTTGCGATCACTGAAATATATATATATATATATATATATATATATATATAATCAAAACACATTAATATTTTTTTCACGGCATTTATTATGATTCTCATTTGTAAATGATATTTATTTGATTCAGCTAATTCAAATATAAATGCGCAAAAACAAAGCATAAAATTTCGTTATTCTGTTTTAAAAAGAAGCCTTGATAAAAAAAAGATATTGTTATTTTTTTTATTTTCTTTACAGTAAACTTGAAATCCTCAATTATATAATTGTTAAATTATATGACACATAAATTTTATTTAAAAATATTTATTTATTTATTAAATTCAAAATTAACAATTATTTGCTTGAATTTTTTTCTAAACAGTTACATTTTTTATTGTAGTGTAGCTCAAGAATTTAATTTGGAATATACTAATCTAAAGTTAATATTTCTACATGCTTTCAGTATTCATTCTTAATTTTATTAGGAGATTTATTTTTCTTATTTAATTGGTAAAATGTATAAAATATTTTATAGAAACAAAGAGTTTATTTATATTATGTGATATAAATTATTTTTCTCAACCTAATAAAATAAAATCTTGGAATAGAATTCCATGTAATTTCAATTAATAAAAAGAAATTATTTTAATAGATTGAAAATTTGCGTCATATATAATATGAAAATACATTATATGTGAGAAGATTATTAATTACATAAATGTATTTTGATCGGGAATTGGAATAAAAACATTTATTTAATAAAATTTATTAAATTAAATAATTTTGATTCATCTTTTTGTATAAAACATTCTCGCTCGCTTTAAAATTGCCGGAATAATGAAGAGTTAAACAATGTTTTTAGAGAATATTATCTTAATCTTCTAATCTATATAATAACGAGAAATAATCTAATCTAAGAAATAAAGAGATATAATTTAAAAAAAAGTAATCTCTAATGTTATCTAATTTAAGAGAATAATTTAAACAAAAGAATTCTCAGTAACAATCAAATATACCACCATTTCGGTTGTTAAATTAATAAGAAAAGACGTACATAATTTATGAAGGTTATTAATATTAGACATAACCGAATTTTTTAAAATAAAATAATTGCTTTTAATATTGTAAATGGTTTTTAAATTTTAGAAATTTTAAACTTCATTGAAAAATTTGAAAATGAAGATAATTTTAGAAAAATTTTATTTTCTTTTGTTATGGAGGAAAAAAAAATCGCGTAGTTCAAAAGACGCAGGCACTTTTTATTAGAAATATTTTAAGTAACAAGTATAAAAGGATAAATTAAATTTTATGTCATTTCTTTCTAAATAGCAGTTCAACCAGTTCAATTCTGTTAAAATTCGAAATAATCACATATGAAATATAGAAACTAATATAATAGACATAAAATTTTAGGAAATTTCTAAGAAATTTGATATTAAAATTATTTAAAATAATTAATTGAAGTTTATGACATGTAATGATGAATTTAAATAATTTATCTTTACTGTGCTGAAAATTGAAAGATTACATGAAAAAATTGGTGCTGCTTAAAAATAATTTAGTAAAAAATAAATTAGTTTTAATTTATTCTACTGCACCTTTATGTATAAATCTTATGTTGATTTGTATTTTGTAATAATATTAAATTTGCTTTCACTGTGTTTATCATGTTTGAGATATTTCCATATCGGATTCTTGAATTATTTTTCGAAATGAAATATTCATTTTTAAGTAAATTTTTTGTCATACGATTATCATTATCATAATAAATATTTCTTATTATAAAATAATATTGTGATAATTACTTCTAACTTTTATATATAAAAAAGAAGATATTCTTATTGAAATTAAAGGAATGTTTTATGTAGTTATCTATTATTTTTGACTATGTACTAAACTAATCAAAATATAATATCAATTTATAAACTGAATGCGTGATAAAATTAATTTTCTATTTTGAAAGAAAGGGGTTATTTCCAGAAAATTGAATGTATTAGCAAGCAAAACTTATTTTTCGATATTCTTATTAATATTTATATTTTATCAATAATTATTTTGACATAGTAACATTTATTATTCGCCTTTGACCAAAAATGAAAAATCACTTTAAAAAATTTACTAGATATATTCGTAAAAGTACATTATTCTGTTGAAATTCATTCCTTCTGTGAATATGATGTTAAGTTGTATAAAGTAAAGTGAAATCTTTTGCCTAATTATCAGATCTAATTAATAACTTTCATCATTTTCATTATTTTATAAATTTGTTTTCAATATTACTTCCAATCTGTTTAATAGCTATTTAAACGGAAATATTTTCAATTCAATTTAATTTCATTGAACAGAAAAAATAAATTTTTTTTTTTGAGTTTGGCAAACCAATTGGTAGAAATTTTTAAATTTTCTTGTATTTTAAAAGTAAAAACGTAGTTAATTTATATAACAAATGTGTACACACTTTAAAAAAAAATCATTTGAACAATAAATCGTTGTTGTCTAATCAGTTATTTTTTCTATGAACATAGAAAGAATAGAAATTCAAACTATTAAAAAAATGCTTATAAATTCAAGTTTAAAAATTAACAAAATTGATGAAAAATGTTTAAAAAAAACTTGAATGAATATATTAAGATAACATTTATCTTGAACTTTAATTACAATGCATTATTATGAAATTAAACATTTTTGGTACATTTTATATTCTGTGTAATTAGCAAATTATTTTTTATAGAAAATTAATGTGCATACATATGTTAAAACCAAGTTTTCTTATAACAATTTTTCCAAAGAAAATTAATTTAAGTCAATTAAAAAACTCAAGAAAATTATCTTTGAAACTCGTATTGAAAAGATTTCTTTTTAGGACGGTAAAAGAAAAATTCGACCCAAATTAGAAAGATAAAGAAAACGGGTAAATTTGTGATAGCAAAAATTAAAAGAATGCTCATTAGTAATTTAGCTAGCAAATACTTCATTTATTGGATATTCATCTTCAATAATTAGCTAAAATATACTACATTATGCATTTTAATTAAAAAAATCGATAAAAACTTTTGGGAAAAATACAAAAAATCAAGTAATAAAACATTTTTAGCAGTTTTGGACTTGTTCACATAACTAAATTTCTTTTTAATAGAAATGAAAATGGGAAGTGCCATATTCTTATAACTATAAGCCTTGAATTCTAATTTTTTTTTTTTACCTTGAATTTTTAAAATATTTTACATAAAATTCCTTAATTATCTAGTGTGTAAATACGATTTATCTATTAAACATGTATTCTCCAGTTTTATTTATGTATAAATAATGCGTTTTTAACAGTAATGTAATTAAAAAAAATTATGTTATTTAAAAATTCAGAAAAATGCATGAAAAATTCGAAAAGTTCTCATAAGGAAAGACCGAAAAATTTATATACCCTCAAATTTTAAATATTTTATATACTTAGAAAAAAGCTTAATTCATCGCATGATTAAAGTTTATTTGCTATAATGTTTTTATCCTTACACTGCTGGAATGAGAAATGTAAAATATAATGTGTAGATATTGAATCTTATATTTTTTCTATAAATTATTACTTTTAAATAATTCTTAAAATACTTATTACATTTTAGAAAGAAACTTACCTGTGTACAGCTTTTAGAATGCCAAAGACTGATTTTAAATACATTGGTAAGTAAATTGTTTTTTAATTAAAAAAAATTTTGTCTTATAAATTAGTATTCCAATACTAAAATAAATTAGTATTCCTCAACCTTTGCTTATATTTAATCATTATTCGTATGAGATATGTTTTGGTATAATAACTGAAATATTGTATTACTAGAATATAATTAATTCTTCGTGATCAGTGATATATTAGTTTGGGGAAAAAGAAATAAATTATTTTTACGTGAACTTTTTGTAACTTCTTTCAGATTCGCTTTGTAAAAAGGTTTAAAACAGTTTTTATGTAGATTTTTAGGTCATGTGCGAAGTCAAGACCTAAGAATTATCAAACTTGACAGCATGTCAGCGACTGCTGACATGCTGTCAAGTTTGATAATTTTTGATATTTTATAGACATTCTCGGCGATGTTGTATGCATGCGAGGTGCATCTTTAGCATCCAAATACCCAAACGGAATCGACGAAACCAAAATTGTG
>JAPDSC010052039.1:0-34799 GCA_026290005.1 Latrodectus geometricus | reverse complement strand
TATATATATAAAGTAATTATTCATTTTAATTAACTTGCTAAAATTGCAAATTATAAAATTTTATAGTAAATTAAGTAAACTTACCAATATAGTAAATAATGTAATATAGTAAATTTTGTAAATTAGTTATTAATGTAAAACTTTTGTGTCATTATTTAGAATTTTATAATATTTCATATCCTTTAAACAGAAATGAAATTTTACTCAAAAATAATAATTATTTATTCAGTAGAAAAAATATAAATGAAATGTTTTTAATGAAATATAAATAATTTAAGTTATTCTAACACACTTCTAAATTATAAATATATTTTAGCACATATAAAATTTTTCCTTTATTATAAAATATTCTCTTATGTACTTCTGTCATTAAGGACAAATTAATCCTTTTTAAGTTACGCTTTTGTTTCTATAATGAACTAAACTTAGAAGAAAGGAATTTATAAAAACACCAGTTTTTTTAATCATTTCCTAAAGATAAGAAATTATTTACGGGTTGTTAAAGAAGTTAATAAATGATGACCTTTTCAAGTCGTGAAAAATAAGTAATTGCATATTAATTACTCTAAGCAATTTTTTATGAAAAGAATATTTTTTCTGAAAACGTTATCTTTAAAAGTAATTAAATATCGGAAAGTATTCTTTTACAAAAAATATATTGCATATTTAATAAATATGATGTTAATATAATTTTACGTTTCATTTTAGATATCTTCACCAACGCTTATGTTTTAAAAAAATCAGAAAATCAAATTATGAATTTATGCTTATTTGATGAAAATCACTAAATAATTAGTATAAAAGATTTTTTAAACACTTTTTTGCATAGCTAAGTTACAATGAATTATAATTATCTAAATATATTTTTATATTAGACTCTCACTAACAAATTTAATATTTTAAAACTTTTAAGTAACAATATTTTATTTTATTACACTTGGTTAAAATTAATTATTTAATAGTATTATTGTAAGCCAATATGAATGAAATTAAATTTAAAAATTGAAATTAGAAGAGAATATCTTAAAATTAAATTCCTGCATCAAACTATGAAATACAGTTTAACACTTTGTATTTATTAATAAGAAACGATTTTATTCTCTTCATGATTACTCGTAATCTCTTTATAAAATGCTTCATATAAATGAAACATAGTATACATAATTAAAAATAATTATGACCAAAATTAAAATAAATTATGATTTTCAGCGAGCCAAGTTGATACTTTTCAAAATATATTAAATAAAGCAATATGTATTTAATTTAATCACTTCTGATATTAACAAACAAATATTTATCACCATCATCATTCATTACCAACTGAACATGATGAGTTTGATAACATTTGAATTTTTCAAAAGCTAGGTAAACTGGTACTCAAATTACTCTAAATTTTATAATTAACAGTAAACAGTCTTTCTTTTATAAACCTCCATGAATCAAAAATGTGCTGTACAATAAAATTCACTTTAACTCAAAGCACTTCAACAATGGCTTTTAAAGCATCAAAGCTTTTGAAGAAATAAATTCATAAGACATGCTTATGAAAAGATATCTGTGATGAGATTACGTTTCGCATTTCAAGAAGCTCTCATGAAAATGGCAATTTTACTGAAAGTTTTGAGTAGTTTCAACAACTTTTATCTAGTTAGAAATTTCAACACACATACAAGTGTCAAGATTAATCATTTTTCTTTACTTACTTTTGGTTGTAACCAATTATAAGAAACTTAAAAATTAACTTATTTATTACTTACCAAACATTAAGATAATAAATGTTTCAGTGCTGATTTCCAAATATTTTTTTGAAAATTTTGATAAATACTATTTTTTAAACTACAAAATAAGAGTTACCTTTGTAATTTGCGTAATAAAGAGTAAAATTCAGATTAATTGACAGCGATCAGAATAAAAAAGCAATTTACTTATTAAAATATCAGTTGAATCTATTAAATAATCGTTCAATAAGTAAAAAAAACAAATATATTAAATACATCAATCTCTCATCTAGCACCTTTTATAAAAATTAAAATTATCATATAATTGTTTCGGGTGCATATTTTTCTTATAGTAAATATCTGTCAGTTTTACTTTCCCATTACGCTTAAATTTGAATACAGTTTTACATTTTTAACGAAGTACTTGTTTATACAAAATTAGTCTGATGAAATGAGCAATTAATTTAAAATGTTTAAAAATTTTTATAAAACGAAATTATAATTTACCTCATTAGACTAAAATTATTTTAAAGATGGAAGACAG
This sequence comes from Latrodectus geometricus, assembly GCA_026290005.1. Classification (NCBI taxonomy): domain Eukaryota; kingdom Metazoa; phylum Arthropoda; class Arachnida; order Araneae; family Theridiidae; genus Latrodectus; species Latrodectus geometricus. The sequence continues at coordinate 32,537 of JAPDSC010052039.1, read as the reverse complement.
AATTCCATCTTTAAGATTACAGAGTGAAATGCGTCGCAAATTTTAAAAGCCCTAGATAAAGACTTATGGGTCTCATCAGTAGTCTATTAGTGGGAATTATTCAATATATAAATAATAGTTAATGAATAATATGTATTTAATAATAATGCTTTGTGCATAAAAATGGGTTGAATAAATATTAGAAGTTTTAAACCAACTATTTCTGTTCCAATTAATATTGTATCTTCTTATTGAAATTATTTTTTGGGCATAACATTCTCTTTTTTTCTATTGTGTTTGTTAAATATTTACAATCTTTTTGATATTTATGGAAAGAAATCTGTTATGCAAACGTAATCTATGAATTTGTGATTTATCTTTATAAACTAACTTTTCCAATAATATATCTCTTTAAATTTATAATAGCCTATCATATTAAAAGTATTCAATTGTTTTTTCGTATTTAATTCTTTTTTCTGTTGTTTTAAAAGTACCAGAAGATATTTTAATATATTTACAATGAAAGATTAAATGTAAATTTCTATTAAACTTTTATGTTGTGTCATAGACTAAGTTTTCTGACAATGTATCACTTTTCAAATTATAAACTCTCATCTTATTGAAAATAGCAAGTTTTCTGTTTGATTCTTTTTTCTACTATTCGAAGTATATATAAAATCACTTTTATATTTGTAAAGTAGTATTCAAGACGTTATTAATGTATTTTTGATTTTTAACATAAATTAAGATATTCTATAAAGTATCTTTTTTCAAACTGATATTTCATATTATCCAAAATATTAAATTTTTATATATATATATATATATATATATATTAAATTACTAACTTCGGAAGAAAACAAATTTTTCAATCTACTAAAAATTTGTAAATTTATCTTTATTTGGATTGTACTTTAATTTTCTTTTTACCAGCATGTATTATTTTTTATGGGTATAGTGCATAAACGATTGGATGACATATTTATGAAATTAATAAGTAAATATTTATGTAAGTAAATATTTATATTTATTTTATTAAGTTTAATTTTTTAGTATATCAAAGCTCTTTCTCTCTCTCATATACATACTATATTTCACTAAATCATATTTAAATTAAAAACGAAAATTGGGAACAGGTATCCCATTCTCTAGATTAAATAGATTCCAAACTTCTAACTTTGTATAGGTCAATGCTCATAAGACAATAAATTTTAAAAATGGATAAGTGGTTTAACTTTTGTAGTAAAAATTCTGATATAAATTTAAATTTCAGAAAATTTCAAATACTAATACTTACCTAGCAGCATATTTATGAAATTATGAAACAATGAATTGAAGAAGAGCTGAAAAACATTTATAACTGCAGAAGTTATGATAATGCCAGTTTTGATAACTGTCAGGTAATTTCAATTTTTCAATAATTTTAGAACTTTTAAGAACCCCACACTTCATTGTTTCATTTTTACTTGCAAATTAAACATAATCTTTATTTTCTGAATTTTTCTCAGCATTTAAAAGATTTCAAGATATACTTTAAATCTTTTTATAGATATTCTATTTTTACATTATGTAAAATATTTTATTAGTATTTTAATAATATTAGAAAGGTTTGTATTTGTTTGCAAATGGATAAAAATGTAACCATATAAAAAGAGATTCATAATATGTGAATCGTATACCAGTATAGGATAGCTAATTTTTCATAAACAAAAAAAAGTATTCAAATTATAAATATTTTAACAATTCTCCACAAAAACTATTATTTTGAGAAGTAAAATACGGTACCATACCTAGAAATAATATATTTAAAATACACTCTTAGAAAACATTAATTTTCACAGTGTAATGCCATTATTTTATAATCTTTTGGTGGCAAAGGGAATTTGATTGTCATCAACTGGCAGCACAAATTATAATCCCGAATCAAACACCAGAAACTATAAAGTGAGACAATGAAATGCTATAGCCCTGATAAGTTATATGTTAGGAATAGTTTTATATTTATTTGTATCATTTGCTTAATATTACTCAGTTTTGCTGGATAATTGATGAAATTAAAATAGTTTTCCGAGCTAGTTGGCACCATTGCACTATTCTATTAATAGATAGACTTCTCTTTTTTAAATTTACGTACAACAACAAGTTATCTCACGATTAATTAAAATATTTTAACCTAATCATGCCCAGCAATAGCACTTTATTCCATAAAATTATCATATTATCAATAAATGTAGTTTTAGTATTGGGAAACCTTATAAAAACTACTTTTTAAACCATTTCGTAATGAATTTCTTTTCACTTTCCTACACATGTACAAATTTGCAAAAACAATCACCTACAATAAACACGCTTTACCTAGTTATTTCTGACTTCTTTAATTAATTAAATTATTGTTCAAACGTCTTTTATATTTTCAATTTTGCCTCTCTAAGTAACAAAATAAAAATATTTTAATTTTATGCAGAGGAGAAATTTGATATATTTAATCCAATAAAATGCATCAATTTGGTTATTATAAACACTGAGAAAATATTTCAAATATATTTAAATTAAGGAAAATCGTGCTGTCACAAAAATATAGAAAGATTAAGAATTAAGATTTTACAGAGAGAATTTTAATAAATAATAGAAGGTTAAAACAATTGTGTGTGTAGTATAATTTACTTTCACTCTTTATGATAGTGACTTTAAAAAACTAATTTCACTTAATAAATGTGGTCAAATTTTTATAAATATAAAATATTCGGAATATTTAAAGATTGAATATATGTACATACTTTCTTTCAATGAGTTAGGGTTGCTTTATTGGAATTTAAAACAAAAGTTTAAATTTTCAATAAAATTCTTTCCAAGCATTATTTTCAAAACAGAAAAAACTAAATAAACAATTTAAAAATAGAAGTTTGTTCTTTTCTTCTCATTGTAAGTTAGAGGGTATTCCAAATAATTATTTTAATTTTTAATTAATATTAAATATTTAAGAAAGGGAACGGTAGCTATTTTACTTATATTAATTTTCTTGAATGTTCATATTTTTAATAGCGGCTAAAAAGTTGTTGGTTTATCATTATTTTAACTAATGCAGAATGTAATAGTTCTAAAATGTTTTTCAGAAAAATATCATTTTTCATTTTTACTACAAAAGAAAACGATTTAATTTTGTTAATAATACAACTTATTTTCACTGTTAAAAGAACGAATAGTTTTCAAAATATTAATAACACTAAAAAAATTATATATGTGTTTGTACTCAATATTAATCACAAGTCTGATAAAGATTTTTTTTTTTAAATTGTTTTATCAGTTCTGAGTAAATTTTGAGAAAAATTAAAATATTTTACGAGTTTTATTTGAGAATTTAATAGATCGCAAAATAAAGGAAATGTAAAACTATCTAGAAAACAATTACTGTAATCAGGAATTTTTAGTTTTTATATTTAATATACAGAAAGCAATTAAACTCATTTGGTATTTTTTCTGAAACACATTTAAATTATCATTTTTATTCACATATATAAAAGAAACTTTTCGTGAATACTTTATATTTTTGGAATATTTTACTAAAATTTTTTATTATTAATGATTTCTAAATATCTGAATTAAATTTTCTTCATCATGTTAATATCGTGTTAATTGAAAAATGACATTTTAAGAAAATTTTTATTTGTATTAAAATTAAATGTTGGTTTGTTGGTTGGGTGGTTGGGTTTTGTGGCGCAAGGTCCAAAAATGAACAAGCTGCGCCAAAACTATAATTTCGTGTGTAAATATTATTTCAACACCCAAGCAACATTAAAACCTTAAAAAATAAAAATTGTATGTAATAAAATAAAAACTAGGAATATATAAAATAAAAGCGAAAAACAAAATTTCAATAATCTAAAATTTAAAATTAATTAAATAAAATGTATGAAACCTATTACTCTCAAAAATGCAAAAAACGTTTCACACACAGACATTTGTTTCTGAGCGAGTTAAATTCTTGGTGTGAGGCGTGTGATGAACCATATTCAGTATATCATATCTTAATTTCATGTTATGATTTAACATCCAACGTTTACAGTTTTTGAATACTAATTTCTTAACATTTTTTTATTTATTGGGGGAACCACCCCACAGAAACTTGTTTGCTTTTTTAAGGGCAATAGGATTTTTAAATTTTATTTAGTTTGTGTTTTACATTTTATACTTGTAAATATATATATGCAGTTACATTTTTAAAATATTTTATACAAATATTTTTTTATTGTATTTTAATATTGCTTGGGTTTTAAAAAAATAAATGCAAAATAAAATTTTAATCTTGGTGCAGCATGTCCATTTTTGGACCTAGTGCCATAAAACCCAACCAACCAACCTTGAATCTAGCAAAAAGCTTAAAATATATTGCGTACGTAAATGAAACTACCATATTTATTATTTTATACATATATAAAAAGTGAAAGGCAGTTGACAAATATCGGAAGCACATCGAAAAAAAAACTGATAAATTATGTTAACTAAAACAATTTTCATATCTTTACTTAAGCTAATATAGAATCAAATTTCATTAAATTTAGGAAAAAGGTTTAGCACTTCAAATCACTTTTCCTCAAATATCAAATATTATTTTTAAAAAGTACTTATTTATTTGCTCTTTATATTCCAAAGAAACGCTAATATTCTTCAGCTTACATTATTTTTTTCTTCTGAATTACAAGGATAATTATTTAAAAGGAAGAGCAAATGGTTATAAAAATAATTAAAGAAATATAGACAGAATAAAAAGTTTATAACCTTAGAATCTACTTAAAAGTGCTCATTAGTTTATATATTCATAATAAATTCAGTAATTTACATATAGATTCGTTTCAGTAACATCAAAATATTTTCAACTGATTCACTGTGCTGTCATGACATAAAGGGAAATGAGTTAATATTTAGTCTTAATAAACTTATAAACTTTATGGCTAAAGAAATGAAAACCTCCCCAAACCTCATACTGCAAGTGTTATTATATTCTAGAATAAGCCATGCAGAAAGTTAACATTCAAATATTACGATGGACACTCTTATTTTAAACTAAATAATTGCTATAGCAGTGATAGCTTTGTTAATTTTAGCTGCATACTGATGGGATTTAACATGTAAATGAAAGATATTGTCCTCCTTAATGTCCATATAAATTCTTTGAAATACATGTCTTTTATTTTGAATTATGACTTTTGTAATTATATGTAAGGATTAACAATCATACCTTACTTTCCATAGATAATGCGACATTTGCAATTCATAAATGAACATTTTTCACTGACATTTATTTAATATAGTTATACTTTTTAAATGACTTTTATTTATTTTAAAATGCTAACTTTCCTTTCTTATTTTTTTTAGGAGCCTTCATAGTTTCAACGTTATTTTACGGTCATGTCCTATGATTCTTCTTCATCTTGTGTTCCGACTTAAGTTTGTTACTTATTGAACACACCCTTGTCATTATAAAGCAGAATAACCTCTCATTCAAAAATGTGGTTAGCGTTTTGATTTTTCATATCTTGCTTCAATATTTTAATCATAATTCTTGCTTCAATATGGTAGATATGATCGCTGATAATGACTTCTCGAATGGCTTCTAAAATAGTTTTCATTACAATTTTTTTTATTATTTTTCATGTGCGATTACCAAGTAATTTTACAAACCTACACCAATTTTAATGAGAAAATGTACAAAAATATTTTCAGAATTAAATTCTATCGACACTTATTATAAAATAATAGAGAAACTCAACTGTTATACACTTAATATCATGTAACATTTACAGGTTTCCAATATTTACTCGTTTCTTACCCTCATTGATTGTTCCTCAGAATTCAGATAAATAATCAAAATCCCAGTAAAAAATCAAAGGAGCTCATTGACAAGAAGATCTTTATCATACACTTATATAATAATGGGTGTCATAAATATTTTCAAGAAAAATTCTGTAGAAGTTACAGAAAAAAATTACTATTATTATCTCCTTTAAATAAATTCTTTATTACTGCATGAATGTACATGAAATATTCTTTATTACGTTAATTCCACAGCCGTAATTAAATCATCAATAATATCAGTTTTTGCTTACTAATTATGTAAATAAAATTATTTATAAAATCGTATTATTTATAAATATTATAGAATATTAATTTAATTTAAAGTTATTTTAGAACTTTTTAAACATTAAAAATGTATATATGTTGAATATTTGCCTTAGATACAGATATTGAATACTTATAGGTAAGTCTTAGCTATCATATCAAACTGTCAGCTTCAGATTTGATCTCTGTATTTACATTTGAATTGTTTACTATTTGATCTGGTTGACTTATATTTTTTTTAAATGTGTATTTTATGTATTACAATATATTCATAGATTGAACGAATAAATAAAAACATTTTAAATGTATTGCTGACACAGAAAGGAATATTATTCAACAAAAGAATATTCAAATGATAGTATTACAGAAAATAAAAAGATTGTTGTATTACATTTAGGAATAATTTAGAAGTTTCTCCAAAAGTTAAATTTTTTTTCTTGCTAAAAGAATTTGTCGTTACCAGAATATACATATTTAAAGCCATGAAATTTTTCTCAAAGAGAAAAGAAAAAGACTTTGAATTTCATGAAACAAAATCAAATATTTGATTCTTTTTACATAATATTTTATATTGAATGAAAAGAAATTCTTAAAAAAAGAAATGATATGATTTCTTTGCATTTTTACGTATGATGAATTTTAAATCCTAGATATGCTTCAGGAAAACTCTGTACTTCATAGAAAATTCAAATACTTTAACATATTAGCTACTGTTCTACTTTTATATTTCTAAAAAATATACCTTTTAATGTTGTATTTACATGTTTACACTTACCGTATGTGTACGTTAAAGTTAAATATATTTTATTTTTTAAGTTTTTTTTGATACCTTTGTTATTGAAAATATTAAAAGAACAAAAAAAATTATCTCCTTGCACGTTTGACAAATAATTTCATTTTAAAGCTTAATATAAACATTTTCCTTCGTAATAGAAATAAAAAATAATGAAACATTGCATAAAGAATTTTTAAAAAAAAAGCATACTGGTTATGCTTAACAAATTTTACTATAATAGTGTTGAAAAATGCGTCATTATTTCTTGTTGAGATGATTTTACCTTTTATGATTCACTTTTGTATTTCTTCAAAAGGTTTGCTTTTAAAATTGTGGCAGTTAGTAAATATAGTTCAATAATATAGTCTACAAGAATGGTTATCTTACACATTATAGATACATATTACAGTATTTATTATGTAGTTGACGAAATAAAATTTTTAAGAAGAATAATAAGTTGTCAAAATATATTTAGTCTTTGAATTATTATTAACTTTATTATCTTTATTATCTTTTTAATTAACTATAATATTAATATAAGATATAATAAAAGATAATAAAGTTAATTATAACTTTATTATCTTTTTAATTAACCATAATATTAACTTTTTAATTTGCATATTGTTTAATTTTTCAAATAAATGTGTATTCCGTTAACATGTTGAGAGTTACAAACAAGTATGTTTACAAGTTTTAAAAAAGAGATATGTGTCAATTTATTTTAAAATAAAAACATTAATGACATTCTTTTTAAAAGCAGTAATATGTATATATATATATATATATATATATATATATATATATATATATATATTATACATATACTATATATTATGTATTATACATATGAAATACATTATCTTATTAACATATTTGTTAAATAGGGTAATGTATTTCTATCGCTGACAATTATTCAGAAAAAATATTAAATCAGATGACGTCTAGATTCTGAGTACAAAACATTTATTTTGTTATGGCCCACTTCTACAACAACATTAGTAGCTAAATTTCAAAATAATGTAAGGTTTGCCAAGATATCATAATATTTCGTGTTATGTGTTGATTCTGTACATTCTAATATATAGATTTTGTGGATAGGATGTCTGGATTGAAAGTTATTAAATGTAAATATTTTTTCGGCAGTTTTTTATCAAAATTTATCTATTCCTAATTACGCTCAAATAACTTTTGGTCTAATCGTTTAAAATGAATTTTAAATTGGTTTGGATATTCTAACGATTTCAAAAATATATATTTTGTATTCGTAACTACAATAATTAGTTTTCCATTGTTTTTCAAATTTCGTATTCCATTGTATATTTTCATCCATTTTCGCACATTTTATCTATTTTTATTTGAAAGTTGCTGTCACTTTTTAAATTTTATAATAAATCCACTCCAATATTTTTATATTTAATCGGGGTGGATTCCTACTATTCGAAATATTTTTTATATTTACAGTTTAAACAGTGTTTTAAGAATTTGTATTTTTTTTTTATTTTTCCTAATTGTTCTTCCTTTTTCCCCTATGTATATGTAATGAAATTGTGTTAAATTCTACATCCAACTTTTCGCAGTTGAGTTCGTTCTCCTTTTCAGTTTCATCTTAACCCTTTAGTTACTTAACTCCTTAATTTAATTACTTAATTAACTGGTAATAAAAAATTTTTCAGCTTCTAATTGTCACAGAGTTATGGGACTACTTTTCTTAGGTCCTAGATTATTATGCGCTTTTATCGAAACCACTTAGAAACCATTATTATGATTTTAACTTATTTTTCTTTTTTTTAGTCCATCTGTTGAACTGAAACTTCTTCGCGCAGCTATTTAACCCTAAATCTCAAACTTTATCTTATTTTTGGAACTTTAACGTATTTGCCATAGTAACTAAATCTGAAATTGGGGGCTTAGAAATTCTTAACCAGTTTCAGGCTTTATTTTCCAAGATTTTCATTCTTTGATTTTCAACTTCTTCACTCTCTTATCTAAGCCATTTTAGTCTCTTAAAGGATTCTTATGCATACAAGACTGTTCTAACCTTAACTTTATCTGTAAACTTAAAATGCTTTTTTGAATCACAGAATTGTTTCCCCTAAGTCTGTGTATCGGATGTGCTGGTTGATGTGCAGAACGGTATAATTGCATTTGGATCACTTCCGATTTCATTTTTAACTTACTACCTAACTTACTACCTAACTCACTTCCTAACTTACAACCCTCAGAATATTATTAATAGATTTCCTCCAATTATTTTGATTCATTTAATTCTTTCCACATATTATATAATTCTGTCTCCTTCCTCATATCTAATTTTTTATTCAATAGTCAACGTTCATTTGACTTAGCAATGGCTACACCGATTCTAGATAGGCGCATATCCATATCTTTTACAATGCTGGATGAACCTAGTCTCCAACAGCAAATGATAGCAACAACCCATATAAAGAATAGATTCGTATCCCACTACCCACATACAAGTACTAAATCGGCTTCATCTCCTAAATCAGACATTATCATTTCGCCAAAAGTTGCTAAACTTCCACCCCTTGACCTTATTAAAATTCTTGATAACATTTTAAACTCCAAATCAGGTAGGTTCAGATATTTCCTACCAGCTAAAAGACAGAAAAGAGCCTGTTCTCTCATCAAACAGCTCAGGCGAGATTTAAACACCTGCACTAACAATTCTGTAATCACCCACCATCTCAACTCCCGAATCTAGTGGACATGCATCATAAATGACTACTATCTCTGAGCAAACTCTTCCACAGATCACGAGACCAATGGAAGCTATTGCAGACCAAGTTAACTCCAACGTTGTGAGAATTCCTCCTCAGAACTCGTCACAGACATCAGTTAAAACCTACAGGCAACCTCTGCAAAAAAATCACAACCGTTACTAAATATCAGAAAGGCAACAGAACAAAATGTTTTATAAAAACTGACCAACATTAAGACAGACATCTGACCTAAAGCAATTTATAACAGAAAAAATGCACGTTCGAATCAAATGCCATACACTTGCAGATTCCCAAAAATTGGCCAATAAACATAAAGAGCTCAATCTTAATGCGATGGAACGCGAAAAGCCGCAAATCATCAAAATAATTGATCCTCCGTCCGCAAGAAAATGCCACAGAGGACATGATTCAAAACGCCATTAAAGACAAATTCCATCTATAAGGCACAGACTCACCATCCAAAATTGTTCAAACCAGTAAGACACTAAGCCCGTAAAACCCATGGAATGGGATACTTGAGGTTCCTCTCTCCTTTGGTCTTAGGTTATTGAAGAAAGGTTTCATATTCTTGGATCTCAAACAGTGCAAGGTGCACAGTTTCACGACCACCTGGTGGGGTCAAATCTGTCAATCACTCGATCATACATCAAGCTCGTGTACCAGTGGTACCTTCTGTAGTAAATGTGGTGGAAACCACATGACAGATTATCAAAAGAGTTTAACTGCTTTAATTGCCACATAGAAAACAGAAAAGGCAAATCCTTTCCCTTTTATCACCTAATGTATGACATTAACTGCCCACCATTTAAGGAACTTTCCACAAAAACAGTAAATCAATAAGTAAAAATGGCAACTTAAATCTTCAACATTAATATAAACTAAATAGAAGTTACTTAAATTAACCTATAAAAGAATAGCTCGGCAACCACCCAATTTACAGCATTATTTTCAGAACAATCAGCATTTATTGCCTGCATTCAGGAGCCTTTTCTCAAAAATAGGACTATCAATGCACTTCCTCAGAAATGGTCAAAAATTTTAGACACAGAAACCGATAAACATACATCTGCAATCATAGCAAAGCACCAATTAAAATCAATCCTAACTTATACCTCCAAAGACATGACAGCTATCCAGCTCAACACCCTATCTAAATCTACAATTATCATTTCTCTCTATGCATCACCTCTAAAAAACATACATCCAAACTTAAATAAATTACAGGATCTTCTGGACAAACATAGAAGATCACCAGTTATTATTCATGGAGATTTCAACTCCCATAATGTCTCTGGGATACCCATCGAACGACTCAAGTGGAAATTTATTGGAAAGTTATATTGGCAAGAGCAGTCTCAACATTAGAAACATTACTAATTCAGAAATAGAAACCATATTTGCGGGGCAGCCTGACTTGACCTTACACTGGTAATAGATGAAGCCTACCCGACTATCCAGAACTGGCATGTTAGAGAATAAATTAGTTTCTCAGACCACAAATATGTTCTTTTCAACCTAAAATGCTCTCTAAAAATTGCCCTTAAGAAACGTTTAAAGTCTAACAGCCAGATCTAACAATCTGAACTGATTGTCTTTTTTATTAAAAAGCACAAAAAGCATACTACACACAGAGTCCTACAGGCCAATCTGCTTACTTCTAACACTAGGTAAAGTGTTTTAGAAAATTATAATCGACAGGCTGGAGCATGTTTTTCATCAGAAACAGTTTTTTAGTGAACTCCAATTCGGCTTCAGATCGAACCTGCCTACGGTACATGTACTGTATAAGGTCATGAACGAGTGGATAAAAAACATGAAGATAATATGCATACAGATCTTTTGAACTTAGAAATAAATGGTGCAATTGACTCTCTGTGGTGGCCAGGTCTCAAACAAGCACTTTGCAAAACAAAGGCTACAGCCAATATTTTGGAAACAGTTTTCAGCTTTTTCATAGGACCGAGAGAGACAAGCCCTTGGCTATAGTAGTATGGTATCAATTCCATAGACCAGAGGGTGTCCCCAGGGTTCCATTAGTGGACCGGTCTCATGAAACAGCTACTTTAATAAAATCCTCCAATCAGACGACCTCAATAGTCTAAATAACCGCTTTTACATGCGATCCTATGATCGTTGTGGGAGGATGCTCAAAAGAAGAAATCAAGCTTAACAACAATGATGCTTTGATCAAGTTCTCTGACTTTTGCGATCGGTTGAAGCTCACGATTAATATCACCAAATCTCAAGCTATGATTCTGGGTAAGAAGGAATAAAATTTTAAAGTGAAATCCACGAATCATAAGAAAGGATGCCAGCATGAAACACGTGAAGTCAATCAACTACCTGAGAATTGTAATCGAAAAAACATTGTCCTTCCTGGCTCGTTTCAGGTTCTTCAAGACCAAAACAATTCCTTTAGCCCAGAGACTAAAGTCAATGATTAGCCAGAACTGGCCGTTAAGGACAGAATTATTAAGGTGATTTATCAAATAATTACAGAAAAAATCATTTCATACGGTAGTTCCACAGGATCCAAAGATATAACAGCCAGAAAGAGAAATTTGCTTACCTCCAAACAAAGATTCTTCCTTCTGCTGATTTCCCACAGTTTAAGATGCTTTCCTCCTGGCTCTGAATGCACTAACTGGCATCGCCCCATTAAATATCACAGTTGAGGCAGAGTCGCTGAAAACCACCCTACTGAAACTAAGAACTATCGTCGTTAATGGAATCCCCCACCATCCGGAAGACTATGAGAAAGCGATGCATAAAAACAATATTCACCCTACTAAAAGAGTTCTCAACACCAAAGTTTATAACAACACTCATCAACCAGGGATTTGCTCAAACTGAAGACAGGATTCCCCAACAACCCTTTTTAATATCTATAACAATGGGTCCAAGCACAACAATGCAACAGGGATCTCATTTGTTGAGCTGTCCACCAGCAAAGATCTGAAGTTCCACCTGCTGAGAGTCTCAAAGGCGAGAACTCAGCCATTCAAGAGGAAGCATTCGTAGTACTTAATACTATCAAGGTTGCCAGGAAAACATTACCATCTAGTCTGACAGTCAATCAGTTCTTATCTCGGTACAAAACCCCACAAGATACCTTAGAAATCATCCACACCATCAAAACAGAACTAACGTGTCCTATGACACCAAACAAGATTCACTTTTCTAGAATAAAGGTGCATGCCGGCTTTGAGAGAAATAAATTAGCAGATTAACCAGCAGGGGCAACTGTTGAAGTGGCGCAACTGCCAACCTTATCCACTATATAATGTACTGTCCTCTAACAACTAAGTTTCGTATATAAAGGCATGCCTTACAAACTAACTCTCAGTTTTTGAAGTTCTGTCTTGATAGTCAATACCAATGGTTGAAACTAATGGATCTACACCAACACCTTATGACCCTAGGTACAGAACTGTGTGAGGAAAAAAGTGAATGTTCAGTAACCCAGAGTAGCCCAATAGATCCTGAGCAGTGATCCAACATAGACTGGGATTAAAACTAGAAATCCTATAGGCATTTAGGTTACCATAATGTAAATTGTTCTTGTACCAAAAAAGAGAGAAAAGAGAAAAAATTAAAATGGAAGGAAAAAGGAAGGCAAAAGAAGGAAGGCAAAAGGAAAAAGAAAAGAAAAAGGAAGCAAAAAAGTAGGAAAAAAATTATTTCTCTTATCTCTTTTTTTTTCTTCTTAGCTATACATTCAAATTATATTTTTGTTTCATTTTCTGTAACTAGACTGTGCTATAATGTCTATTGCGTAGGTCATTATAGGCTTTCATGCCCCACAATTGTTCACCTTTAATTATTTAATTACAATGTGTGCCGGATCCGTTGACTCTCATGGAACCCCTTGCGATGTGTCGTTTGCTTTAGTGACCATGGAGAAGCTTAACCCGTGAACATATTTGTATAGTTAGGGGGTTATCCACGTCATTATCTATCTATCAAATATCGTCAAATTTCTTGCAGAGAACTGTAAAGAGTTTCAATGAAATTCAAAAAAGAGTCCAAAAATAGAAGTACTGTTCTCAAACCTGGCTACAAAAAAAATCAAATGCTTGTTTGACAAACAAAGATTCACTGGAAATATTCACGCTTGAAGTGGTTATTGAACCCACAAGTAGCCAAATTGAAGGTCAGGATATTAAATCTTTACAGCTACCTTGACTATAACTGATATTAAATTTATAATTGCAATTTTTCATTTGGTAAAGTAGTTGCTTACTATAACATATATATACATATATAGGATCTGAAAACAAAACTAGATATCGCTAGTTATTAGAGTATCGTGCATGTTCACAGAGAGAAGAGAGTGAGCACTTGACGGCAGCAGTAAGTGTTGCATTGAAATAAAAGAAATACTTACTTTTGCTATGCGGACGCAAGCAGATGTTCCGCAGATCACTGTCATAATATTATGTAGTTTACTAGTGGGAGAAGGCACAACAATAAAATAGATATATTTTTAAATGTTACTGTTTCTTTAATATTTATATAGTAATTAAAGTGTGTCAATTTTAAAACTGCATATTGCTTAATAATCCACTGACACACTCTTCAAATTTATGGGGCTTAGCTGCGACTGATATCATTCTGCAATTATAAATATCTGAAGTGATATTTCCTGTATTAATATCAACTGTGACTGAAGTAATATTAGGTGGATTAAAATTACTTGTGAAGAAGTCTACAATTTCAGCTTACCTGAAACTACTGACATAAAGTACTTTTTTTTTGTTTTCATTGTGATTCATTGTTTTTGAGAAAATGAGTAATTTTCCGAATAATATAAAGCTAGAGCTTAGAATTATAGCAGAAGAATTAACTTTAAATGGTCCACCGGATGCCAAACTAAAGAGATTAAAACTTTCAATTAAAATTCGGATATTTTAAAAAATGATCCTGAGTTTGTGAAAGGTATAGTTAAATTGAGTACACAATATTAAATGAATAAAACAACTGCTTAAAAATTTCAAATTTAATTGGCTATAATTAAATTAACTTAAGTTGAAAAAGAAATTGATCTCCAAAACATAAAGCTGCGAGCAGTCAGTGAAAATGCGAATCTTGCAGAGAACAATTTTGAATCAGCGTCGAAAAGCTGAAAAAATGTGGTAAATAAGTGTTAAAACTCTCACCATATCTATATCCGAAAGGCGAGAATCTCTGGATTTATTTTTTCCATTCCTTAAAAAAGCTTTTTGTACGAAAAAGTCACATTTTAAATTAAAATCCGAAGTTTTGATTAACTTATTAGGTTATAAATGTAATAACGTTTTCAGGCTTATGCTATAGAAGCTGAAATTTCGAGCTATAATGAATTAAAAGCATTAGTTTTAAAATAGTTTCAGCCTACAACATTTGATTATTTACGTATTTTCAAAAATTCACAGAAGTGTTCAACAGTAATTCAATTAAAAATGCAAGAAGTACATAAGAAAAATACCATATACAGTTCGCATCATGGCTTTTGTGTGTGGCACGATTTTTGATTATTATTGTAGATTAAGAGAAGTTAATGATTTTAAAAACTGTGTGGTCTTATTGTTTAGGATAAATTATATAAAAACTCGATTTTAAACGTATTAGCATTCGTTAGGTCAAACTTTGTTCACCTCGAATGAATTATGAAGGGAATGCAACCTATTTTTAGTCCAGAGCAAAAGCAGAAGTATATAGTTCACAAACCAAAAGAAATCAGAATAGAAGGTCTAGTTTCAATATAAATAAAATCAAAAGAGAGCAAATGCGCATCTCTGTGTATCAGAATAATAAATCTGAACGATATAATATTTTGGGGGGAAAAGAGTGAATATTTTCACTATTCCTGTGATTTTTTTTAAATGTTTAGATAAAAATGAAAATTCAAAAAATAGTCAGAAAAATTTGTCGATAGTGAAAACAAAATCGAATAATATAAAATATCAGAAAACATAGAACTATTAATTGGTAACAAAAAAATAAATTGCTTAAAAGATTCATGAGGTAAGCTTATTATTGTTATGAGCTCTTTTTTTTTCCATATAACCTAACTATAAACACTGTTGAAATTTAAACTTGTTTTGACCTTGAAGTTTTCGCCGAAGTGCTATGTTTTGTTTTTCTGTGGGTGAAAATTATAATGAACAGTTGGAAGCAACAATAACAGATTCATTAATTGTCGACTGCATCTTTCCTCCTTGTACTTAAAAACGCAAGAAATTCCGAATTTCGCCGAAGTGTCAAGCTCATTCATTTCATCGACAATCGAAGATAATTTTTTATCTTATTTCTTCAGCAAAAAATAAAGGAGATGCTATAAATTTAACGCATATTGTGTTAGCAAAGATTTAAGAGTTATATCTTCGAATTTGGTTAAAAATTTTTAAACCATTTAAAAGCCACGCAAAACGAATTTAAAAAAATTAATATTATATTAAAAGATGATTTAACAGTTTCAAGCGTTGTAGAAGAGAATCCCTTTTTCTGAACAAAAAATGGTCAATCAATAAATTGATGAATGATTACGGGATGGGATAATAAAGCCCTCTTGTTCAGAATATGCTTAACCAATTGTTTTATGTAAAAAACGAGACTTGGCGTTTATATGTAAATTCAAGGCAATTTAAGATTCGTTTTCTATGCTTCAACTAGAAGAGGTTTCAGATCATTTAGGGAAAGTAAAGATTTTCTCAAAGTTAGACTTAAAGAACGGATTTTTTCATGTTCTTGTGGAGGAAACATGTTTACTTCGTATTAAAGAAGGTGGAGGAAGTGTTAGTAATAAAGTAAGTGAGACTTATTTTTGTTTTGAGGACTTGAGCAGGTGTTCCGCCAATCACTGTAGTAATATTATGCAGTTTTATCAATGCGAAAAGGCACTATAACAAAATTGATAAGTCTTTTTAGATGTTACTGTTTCTTTAATATTTATGAAGTAATTAAAATGTGTCCATATAAAATAAAACCTGTGTTGCTTACAAAACTGACTCACTGTGTGTAATATATATATATATATATATATATATATATATATATATATATATATATATATATGTGTGTGTGTGTGTGTGTGTGTGTTTGTGTTTGTTTTTTGACAATTTATCATCGATCTCCAAATAAACAAAGAATCTTAAAATTAGTAAAATATTTAATGCAATAATTTAGCTACAATTAAATAAATAACAGTACAATTTTATATTGCAACAGAATTTAAAGGCTATAAATATCAAATTTAAACGAGAGTGGCAAAATATGCATTAAATATGTAATTCTATTTTAATTTTGGAAATTTTTTGAACAATTAGTGCTTTATATGTTAATTAATAATACGTAACTCTTAATTTTATTTCCATTCCTTAATGGTCTTAAAAATTCCTTTCATAAATTGTAAGCTAAATATTTAAATGGAATTAACATTTTGTAATTATCAGTTTTAAAAAAGCACTTACGCTTTTCAATACGTTTTCTAGCATTCAATAAGTTTTCGTTTGTAAGAGTCCCAATTTCTCTGAATTCTTATTCCTCTTAAAACATCAATGAAATATAAAATTTAATAAATAATCTTCTGGCAGGATGTATTTTCTTATAAATTTATGACATCTTGAATAAATCATCTTAAGAAATAGTACTTGTCTAAGTATGAAGAAGATATGATAAGAGATAATCTAATAATAAATAAATAATAAATTCTTTTATACTTATTCCAATTTATTTATATCGAAAATTACCAGCCGTTGTCTTAAGTTTATTTTACCAGGTTCACAAATTTTGAAAGTTGATGTTTTCGTGAAGTTTAAATCTTAAACTAATAAGATTATAACAGCATTTATATATATAACTTTTTCCAATCACTCATTTTCAAAACTATTCAAAAATAATGATTTGGTAATCTCACAAATAGAGTAAGTTGAAAATCTTATAGAATAGATATTTTAAATACATTAAAACATCGCGTATGTCATACTTCAAATTAATATAATTTTTAACATTTTAATTTTCTAAAGACTAATGTTAAATTAAATAAATTTTCAAAAATAACTTTTAATTATTTTGGATATTTTATGCCTATTTAATTAAAAAAAATTAAAGAAAACGTTCTATTGTAATGTAGAATTTTAATGGAAAATTGTTTTGAAAATTTTGAATTTAATACGTATGAACTACTGAATTATGCTTTTTTCTAATAATTCTATCGTTATAAAATTTATCCTTATAATCTTACTTTATACTGTTGTATATAACTTGATACGTATCCTTTAACTATACTCAATATTACTTCTATACTATTTAAACTATTTAATTATGCTGTTTCTTTGTACACCCTATTTTAAATGAAACAAGCAAGTATTAATTACTTATTTCTACAGTGCATAATTACTTATTTCATCTGAATTAAAATGTTCATTTTAGAAATTATTACAAAAATAAACAAAATTATAACACTCCTCCAACACTAATATCACAATTTTTTTCTATACATATTTTGATTTCCAAATCTTTCATTCATATCTAACTCTAATAATTAAAATTAGGTTCAACTTTTTATTTTTACTATAAAATAATGAATATCAGAAATAATTACTTTTAATCAATGTTTGAACACGTGATTGATGAAAAAACGTTTGATTGCTTTATTACTTTGTGTAAACCATCATATTAAATTCTTAACTTATTCCTGAATAATAATTTAATTAACCAGTCAGTTTTTATAATTTATTACCCAATAGTACCAAGATTAAAATTTCTGTCTAAAATTATGTGAACCATATTTATAATTAATGTTCTTAATTCATTTTTTTAAATATTTGTGTTGACATTTATCTGCATTTCATGTTGAATTTTTGAACACATTAATCAGTAAATCGCATGTGTTTCAGTTCAATGAATTTTACAAGATTTCTTGGAGGAATTATTTGATTAATATGACTACACCTCCTCATTAAGAAGTTTCTACACATGAATCTCATTTATCATTTCAAAATTTAATTGGATTCTGCTTTTGAACGAATTTATGTATGCAGGTAATTATATTATTAAATGTTTGCTGCTAAAAAAGCCGCATCAATAAAATTTAAATTAATTATTAAAATCTAGAGGATTTTTTAAAACAACATATAAATATAATTAAGTATTGTTATAGTTTTATTTATAACTTTTTTATTTCCATGAATAAATTTATTTCTAATTAAATAATAATTATTTAACATTAAAATTAATGTGTAGCGTTGGTTTTGCAATCTTAGTTTTACAAAAATTAATATACTCATATTATTCTACAGATACATATTTCAAAATATTTTTCGTATCAATAATACAATTTTCATTTACATTAATCAAATTTGTCTAGAATGGCGTATTTCTATGCACTTTAGTATGAATATTCACGCAATTTGTTTTCAATTAGTTAGTGGTGAGTTTCTGCTATTTATTTTTCTTTCCGCATCTTTCATGATGTAGGATCTTGTTATTCTGACTCAATTCCTTCCTTTTTAACTTTTGAATTGCTACAACATTGTCTCAAAAAAGATAGCTTACAATTTTTTAACACATAAAAATTTAAAAAGTTCAAAATCTAATATATATATCATCCCTTTTAATCCAGAAAGCAATATTTTTTAATGTATATTTCACATGCATAGCAGCATGATGATTGTTTTTAAATAGTTATTTTTTTGATTAGAAAAAGAATTACCTTCGCGCATTTTGTTCAATACTTTCGCAATTGTTATTCTTTGACACTTTTCGTTGATTAACGAAAAATTGGTATAAGATATTGACAAATATGTTTCATATAGCCAACAGTCCCAAATTTAGATTTTCAAAACACTTCTTTGTTATATAAAATTATGAATGTGCATTTGCACTACAAATAACGGTGTTTAAGATAAATGCTGAAAACATTTATGCTTAACCTTTAGTTTTTTTTTCTCATGAAACATTTGGTTGAACATATTTTTAAAATTTTTATTTCCACTTTTTTGTTACAAACCTTTCTATAATGTAAAAGAATATTTAAATACTAGTTCAATAATATTCTGAACTTGCATTTTAATTAGTATCCATTCCTATATAATACTATAAAAAACAATGCAATCCTTAGTATCTCTTTTGCCATACTAATGTATATTAACATTAGTGAGGCGAAAGATTCAATGATTAATATTTAGCATCAACTATGTTTTCCTTATTCAACTATTTATAAATTCAACATCAACTTTGTCAATTTAGTACATGTTGCATATTTTACAATTGAGAGACTTAATGCACGTTAATCTAAACCTTTATGAAAACACTTTTTTACTCTCCTTTAAAAAAAAGCCAAGTCTTTATTTTAATGCCTTAAAGATTTAACTTATGTATATGTACCAATGCAACAATATATAAGTGTGAATATACAACAATATATAAGTGTATATAATAATTTATATAAAAGTTGATTTTATACAAATTCTTATCTATAGTAGTCAAGTTAAATGTCTGTAAAGACATATAAGTGATTAAGTAGTATAATTCACTAAAACTCTTAGTCATAATAAAATACGCTTTATTGATAATACACTATTTTGCAAAAATATCGAACACCATGAAGGAAGTGGTTGTTTTTGATGAAATTGAATATGTATAGCTGATACACAGATAACATGATTAAAAAATCAAGTTCATTGTACCTGTTCGTGGCTCATAATCATTCATTAAGTGTTCAAATTAATAGTTGATCGAACCACCCCTGGCAACAATGCATGCTTGAATTTGTCGAGACAAGAAATAGTAGAAGTTCCTAATGTCATCGTGCGACACATTCTGCCAGGAATTCATGAGTTGTTGCTCCACATTTGTGATATTTTGTGGTGCCCGAAACTGGCAGTCTATTTTGTCCCAGAGATGTTCGATTGGTAAAAGATCTGGTGACCCTGCTGACCAAGGAAGATTATTAACAGCATGGAGACAGTCCAGAGATATGAAATCGGTATGAGGACTAGCTTTATCTTGTTGGAAACTAGTACTAGGATGACATGTTATGAAGGGTTATGCAACCTGCCGCAGGATGGTATCAACATATCGTTGAGTTGCTAAAGGTGTAAGGAATATGACTACAGATGATCTACTATCATATGAAATGGCTCCCCACCCCATCGCACCAGAGGTTATGGCTGTATGCCTTTGTAAGGCAAAGGCTGCTTAGGACCGCTTACTCCATCCTCTTCAGACACGAACATGGAGGTCATCTGCTTCAAAAGTGAATCAAGATTCATCGCAGACTCTTATATGATGTCAGCCTGATGTCTGATGGCAGCCATGATAATTAACTGTGACACCACTCCAGATATTATGGGAATCAACGCCAAACGTCTTAAAGGCCTCTTCCAGCGAACACCCGCCTCAGACAAGTGGCGTGAGATAGTGAAGGTACCATATTAAGGTATAGACGAGGCTGTAATGTGAATGGTTGATAATGATATCATTGGGATGTTTCGGGCCTGATGAATAATCATCTTATCATGACTCGCATTTGTGCTCCTTTTCTTTCCAGAGCCTCAATTTCATCGGCAATTTCTTTTTAGTAATCATTGCTGCCATCTTTGCACAGCAGTATTTGTACGGTGCAAGTTGTGGCCTATTGTTTAATTCGCCTCTATTACTCTTTTTTTTTCTAGTTTTACGCCTCTGCCTGGTTTTATGCTTTGCGAATTGGGCACTAGAAATTCTCACCATAATAGCAATTTCTGTTCATTTTCCTTGAAAATCTGATCATTTGAATATTCAGTTAATATGTTTTTCCATACAAAATTTTATATCATGATCGCAAAAGTGCTTCGGAATTCGATTTTTTAGCAAAAGAGTGTATTATATTCCCAGAAAAGTTGTCTTTTGCATAAAAATATTCGCTAAATTTATTGAATAATAAATTAAGGAAATATTGCAAATTTTTAACAAGAATAAAATGTTTTTCTTTATTTCCCTTAAATTAATGTTTTTAATAAATATCTATTATATTTTTTCTTTAAGTATAGTATTTGATACCACGATTCTCAAACAAAAATATATTTTAATTAATTTCAAATTAGATATTTATAGTTTAAAAGTAATAATAATATTCATCTCAGAAAAAAGACATTTTGACGTTTTATTCATAAATTTGGACTTGAAATTAATAATTTAATTGTGTTTTATTTAATTATCCATTAATCTGCTCTGATATTATTATATTGCAAGTAATATTTTTATGTATTTCACATATACGAAATCAACACAGTTCATTTGAATTTACTTTATATTAATTGTAATGTACAATATCTAAGTATATGTGTATTTTAATTTAAATATATTACTACGTTACATATTCACATATATACAGTAATAATAAAAAATTATAAGATTATATTTTCAGGAAATATATTCAACGTAAAATAAATACTGCTTATTTACAGAAATGTATATCTTCATTTGGATAAATTAATCTGTCCGTATATTTAAATGTAATTATTATATATTTGAGAATGAGAATTCATTCAATTTTGGCTTACTAATTACATGTCTTAAACCATGTATAGCTTCCATGGTTAAAAATAAAAATCAGGACTGCTTCAATCACTTATTGCGATCACTAAAGATTCAAATGAAATAGTTCACAATATTCTTAATGGATGATATTTTATTCTAAAGTAATATATATCAAACCCTATTAAATACTTGCATTAAGCAAAATGGCCTTTAAATACATTAAACATTTAACGTAGTATGTTCAATGTATTCGTTAAGAAAACATTTTATCGAATGAAAAACAAGCATTACTTTCATGTTATTTCTAATCCAGTTAAAGTTTTTCACTTAAATACATTTGCGTTTTGGAATAGGATATTTTATGTAATTATTAAGAAATATAATATACTGTTAAAAGAAAAATGTGAGAAAATATTTATGTTGCTTTTAATTCCATCAGACCATTGATTCAGGAATAATTTCTATTAAACATTCATATTTTCGAAGTAGGAGCATCTACATTAAGAAGTAGAACATTCCAGAAATTTGGAAGCAAATTACAAGTGAAAATCTCACATTGTATAAATGTACAAAATTTCATAGCATCATTTTTAGAGCACTCTAGAATTCACAAAGCAATCATAACATCAACCATCAAGACTGTGGGCTAAAATCGAAACAAATGACGGAATCTAAGTGAAATTCATTCATTTCACCATTAGATATAAGTTCGGCACTTTCCTGGAAGATAACATTTAAGCATAACATTCTATGTTTACCATAATGGTGACAATAACGTCTGGAGGAACATATTTGAAACTAAGATATTTACTAAGATTGCGCATACGGGAACAATTGTTGGCATGTTTGTTTTCGGAAAATTTGGTTAAGTCTAACATCATAGTTACATTATTTAAAATTATTATAGTTTGTGTTGTTTAGACTTTCTGACAAAAATATTTATTAGTATGCGTACCATATATTTAATAAACAGCTGTAAAATATTTTGAAAACAGTGTCAAACAAAGTATAAATTTATTTATTCTGATAAAAATTTCAGAAATAATTTATCAGATATTTGCATAATATTTAATAAAGTACAAATTACGTAAAATAAATATAATAAAAAAATTGTTCTTCAAGAATAGATTAACGTTACAATATATTTTTCCATTTCAATACTTCAGAAATAAGAATATTTGGTTAAGTATTTATCTTTAAAATATAAAAGTCTGTAATAATGTAATTTTTAATAAATTATCCATAAAGCCTTTCTAACAAAATTTTTGAGAATAACCTATAATTATAATTCAGTGTACCCAATCTTTCTATTAATTTAAATCTGAAATATGATAACAATCATATTATGTTCTTTTATTTGAACAAGTCGTAAAATAGCTTGTGATACTTATATAACAGTTATCTTAATGATTACCATCTAATGCGGGCTTACGTTTAGTATGATAAATAAAAATACTGCTCAATAATACGAAAGTAGACAATTTAAGATGGAGTGAACCATCTAAATTTTGTGCTATTTTGTATTACTTAAAAACTAAAGACAAGTTTCAATTTTTATTTGTCAACTAATTCATTTAACTGTGAAATAACATATTTTCTTATAATATAATTTATTGTATGCCTATATTTCAAAACTTATTTGACATCATGTGTTTTATTTTAAAATTACTATTTAAAATAAGTAAACAGTACACCAGAATAATTATAAAAATAAAAAGTACTAACTTATATATTTTAATGCTGTTTATCTTTTACATTAATTTATTACTTTCAAATTTTGAAAATTTTAAATATAATAACCGTAAAAGAATTTAACTAAAGTAAATAAACTGCTCTTTAGAAATATGTTTTGTTTCTGAGCTTGTCATGTCTTGCCTATTTATGAAATGCTTAAGCCGCAACTTATAAGCTTATTATATAAAATTATAACACTTCCGAAAAACTTTATTTAGTTTTGCAATTTTTAAGAATTCAACTTAAAAAGGACAAATGCATTTTTGAAAATTGAATCTATTCTGATCATTTACGTTAAAAAGGGGAACTTATTCTAGAAAAAATGCATTCCTATCAATCTTTCAAAAGAAAGAAGTTCAATCTTAAGTATAGTAGATTTTTAGAAAGAGGAAGTGTAACATTACCATTCAACCAAGATAAATGGACATAATATTTTAAGAGTTTCTCCGAGGATTCGTTGAAGATATAATTCAGGCTTTGCACAATCCTGCTCTTATGTTTAAGGAACAGATTCTTATTACAGTAAAGGAAAATCTCTGAAATCAATTCGTTTTATTGTTATAGGTTCTTTACTACTATTTCTTTTATTTTATTTCATTAGATTTATGTAAGTTTTATCATTCTTCCCATTGAAATTACCTTCGAGTTGTTATTAACTACAATATAAATTTAACTTCTCAATATTCAGGAATCGGAAACTTAATTTTAAAAAATATATGGAACTCACACATAGGAAATTTAAGAATCTAATGATGGGATATGTGGATTTTATTTAAAGAAATAAGCTGTTTCTATTTATTACATGGATAAAAATTAAAAGGAAACAAGTTATTATTAAATATATATTTTCTGTAATTTGAGATATGTATATAATGGGAAATAATACTTTATTCTCCCTAAATGCTAATTATTTGCAAAAGTTTAAAATTTTTTACATGGGTTAAATTTATTTCCAAATTATAACTTCGAAAGTTTATTGATTGGGAAAATTTTTCATTCCTATTCTATAATAACTACATACTTCATGCAAATACTGAAATTAAATAATTTTACTAAAAGATCTCATTAACGTAAGCAGTATTTCGCTCTTATTTAGAGAAAAAGCACTAAAAATATCAAGAAGTTATTTAACGTAATATTTGATAAATACATTTGTCATTTTTTTATTTTATTTGTAAAATCACTCGTTGGCAAAATGTTTAAGGAATAAAGCACACATTTTTAATAGTTTGTGAATTTTATATATATAAATATTGCAAAATTTAATAGATACTGTGAATTTTGCTTACGTTAAGTTAACAGATCTCCGTTACGTTCTCCTTACGTTAAGTTCCAGACCGAAATGAAATCTAAAAGTTTAAAGAAAAGCAACAGAGAAAAATTTATTTACCATTTTTAATTTTTATATTAAGGAACTTTTAATCCCCTTTACTCTACTTTTATCGGAAGTAAAAAAATTTACAAATTATGAAAAAAAAACATAAAACTATATACAAACATAATTAATCACAAGAGCCTTGTGGAACGACTTAAATGCACTTGGTTGTGATGAGTGCTGATCATTTTCACCGTTTATTCCCGTTAAGAGTCACTCCTGGTCTGAAAGAATAATGATAATTTCATCGATTTCGTTTAGTTTCTTAGGAATCTGATTAAAGAATAGTTTTCCTCCAAATGACCTTAAACTCATTTGCTGGCTTAGCAAGATATAAAGGGGAAATTCAGAAGTATGTTGTCAAGTAGTAAGTTTGATTACCTTCAATACCGCATGTGCAATCGGCTGAAGAGTCAAGATTAAAAAATAATTCGATATCACTTGCTGTACCTTCAAATTAAAATAATATTGCTGCATAAGTAACTTAGTGTAACTAAGTTATTTGTAACTATTTAATGTGTTATTATAAATATGCAAGAATTTAATACATTTTCAAATATTTTATACCTTTGCTTTATACTATTCTGATTAAATAAGTAAATGTATTCTTTATTGATCACATAAAAAAAGTTAAACTTCATTTATGCTATAAAATATTGTTCAGATTTTTACTGATAAGTATCACTATTTAATCTATAATATAAATATTTTCTCCATTAAACTAGGTTTAATATTAGTTCATTCAAAATAGTTAATATATAGTTGAATAAAATTTATCAATAAATAAATGACCTAATTCCGCAAACACTGCATATGTAAATTGAATAATTTTTATATAAATAAACAAAGTTTTAAAATTTGGTTGTTTTTTAAAATAAACAGAATTGCAAAATTCATTGGTTTTTAGGAATAGTAACAAAAATTAATTAATGTGTTTAATTCCATCCTTTACTATAACTTTATTATTGAATTTGTTCTATAGAAATTAAATTAGAAAGATTGAAAAGTTAAAATGAGAAAATTTATTTTCCCTTTAATTAGATATTGTACATGATTGAGTTTTAGTTTAACAAGTATTATATTACCAAGATAATTCATTAAAGTAATTATACATTTTTACGTGATAAAAATTATCCTTATGTAATTACTTGTTCGTAGATTTCACTACTTATTTATTGAATTCTAATGGGCTTCTTTTTAGAGTTGCGATAATATTAATTTACTTTTTTACCATTGGTGATTGAACTAGTAGAAAACTTCTTTTGAGCTTAATTTTTATCACAGCAGTTACAAATTAATTTTCATCTAGATTTGTTTGCAGTCATTAATTATGAAATTTTGATATCTTAAGAATTGGATGAATTACTTCTACTGTATACTTAGTAATGCTTAATTTTAACTTGTTGGTTCAGTTAAAATATGTTTCCAAAGTTCTGTGTTCACAATATCTTATTATTTCCATTAACTTAATTTTTTAAATTGAATAATTGCTTCATTTTTTATAAAAAAACTAAAATTAATGTTACGTCTAAGCAAATAAGATTAATTTATTCGTAAAATTTGCTAAAATTTCAAAAACCTTTTTTCTACATATGTGTTCTCTGAGCCCTTACATATATTTTAATAGTATTTTAGGGGCAAAATAATTTTTACAAAGAAATATAATTTCCTTAAAATATATTTAAACTAAGTTTTAAATGCATTAGTTTAATACGTTTGCTTGTACATTTACCATAGTTTGTAGAATCTTCAGACCAATAATTTATTGGCTCAAAGCAAAATATATTTTTCTTATCAAAGGAAAAGAAATTCCTTAAAATCATTAAAAGAACTGCACGAATATGACAAAAGGTTAAATTAGAAACTTACCTCCCAAAATCTATATTTGTTCACAAAAGTTCTTTAAAAAATTAACCAGTTTTATTTTTAAATGATATTAGTTTTAGTTTATTTTTAAAGTTTGCATTAGTTTTTTATTTGATACATACTACGAAATAATATTTCAAATCATGTAAACAGTATTTAGTAAATTTTTTACAGTTTGCCTTTATTTCATTCAACTCCTCTTGAGTGTTGATAAATAAAATATCAACATTCAAAACACGTAGAATGATTATAATGAATTGCACACACTTTTTTTTAAATTGAACTTCTGATAAATCTTGGATTTTTATAAGACAGAAAAGCAATTTAATAATAATAATAATATGATACTTCTAAAAATATTTCCGTTCATTCTTTAAGTTTTTGCAATTTCAAATTTCGATATTTTTTCTTAAAAGTATTTTATCCAGATATATCAATATTGCTACATTATTGAGGAAGAAATGCCTTTGGTTAATAGCTAGTATTGTTTTAATTGTGTGAAGATGATATTCCAAAAGGAAAACAAATCGAACAATTTGTAAAAAAAATTTAATGGAAAAATTGCACGTATAAGTATACAAATATATAAATCTATATAAGTATACAGCTTAAGCAAATTTTTTTCTGTCACATTATTTTAAACATTATATACGTTTCTATTATATTATTTCATTTCAAATGGTTTTTTTTTTTTTTCCTAAATTTTTATATTATTTTGGATAGCATACATTAAAATTCTTATCTAGTTAATATTAGAAATTATGACCACACTTAAAAAGTATAATACTAATAAATATAAATAGAGTAAAAAATAATATACTTAATGAATTATATATATATTCTATTTGTAATAAATTTGAATCTCAATTTTAATAAATTATCTTCATAAATTTAATTCTCTAAATTAAAATTATTTATTAATTCCTGTTTTGATGATATTTCCAAACTTTTACTGAAAGATTTATATAGAAGATATTGTTGTTTCTAATAAGAATGATTTCTTGGTAAATTATGTAATAAAGAATCCCACCTAATTATAAATTTCAAAATATGTAAACTGATATCTAAATATCTACTGTTCAAAATGAAAAATCGGAAGTTATATCAATATAGAAAATAGTTTAGGATTTGGTATTATTAAATATACCATAACTTCTCCATGATTTTGAATTCAATAAAATAAATGCCTTAGAGAAACACGACTAGTAATAGGTTATATCAGACTCAAAAACTAATAATATTTAAATTGTTAATAAAAATGTACCTTTGATTTAGGAATGTAATGTCAAAAATTTATTCTGTTAAGGTTGTAATAATGTTAAATATTAATGCCGAAATCATTTGGGTGTGTCCATACATAGATCCTTAGCAATTATTGGTCAACTTGTTTTTTAAGCACATTGAAGTTTAGAACGTGAGCAATTTATCTTATATTTTAAATTCCAAATATCTACCACCATAAAGGTTAGAATAACAAAAAGCTACGTTTTAGAGAAAAACAGTATTTTTGTTATGTTTGTAAAGTGTCTTCATGTTAATTCTTTTAAATATTTTTGTTTCAATAGATTGAAATATATTGCAAGAAAAAACAATTTAATTTAATAGATCAAGAATTTACTTCCATTTTGTTTTCAACATCCATTCCTATTAATGAAACATTAAATAAACAGTATTTTTTCATCATTTAGTTAAAACAACACATATTATCAAACTGTTAGTTTTTATATTATTGTGCTGATCAATGTGGTGAAACTTTTAATAATTATACATTATTTTACTTGTATTTTCATCCTTAAAATATAAAACAAAATTCCCCAATAGAAATATTGACTAAAAAGGAAAGAACTGGTGTTTAGATACTTGGAATTTCTTGAAAATTTCAAATTTATCCTTATACACATCATAATCTGATGAAGTTAAAGTAGTCAAAGCAAATTCTTTGCAAAATTATAATTTTCATATTTTAGATAATAGTTTTATATTGTTAATTTTACAAATAGCTTTTAAAATAATTCTATAGATTAAAATTATATTTTATTTACAGATTTTGAAAAATGAATTGATTCTTTCTTTTATGGGTCAAAGTTGTAAAATTTGTATTCACTTTAAAGCACATTTCGACTTTTAAGTACTTAACTAACTGCAATATGATTACACAAGGCATGAATAATGTACCTAAAGTGTATTCTGCATTGGATAAAGTATTCTTATCATAAATATCATTTGTAATGAAACACTTTATCAACATAGCATTGAAATTATTTTTGTGAGCATTGCTTGAATTTTAAATCGGTAATTAGAATTTTAATACACTACTGGCCATTAAAATTGCTACACCATGAAGAAATGCAGATAACAAAATGATATTTATTGGACAAATATATTATACTAGAAATAACAAGTGATTAAATTTTCAAAAAATTTGGCTGGATAGATCCTGAGAAATCAGTACCCAGAACAACCACCTCTGGCAGTAATAACAGCAGTTATACGCCTGGGCATTGAGTCAAACTGAGATTGGATTGCATGTATAGGTACAGATGCCCATGCAGCTTCAACACGATGCCACAGTTCAACAACCGTAGTGACAGGCGTTTGGTGACGAGCTAGTCGCTCGGCAACCATTGATCAGACGTTTTCTATTGGTGAAAGATCTGGAGAACGTGCTGGCCAGGGAAACAGCCGAACATGTTCCGTATCAAGGAAGGTCCGTACAATACCGGCAACATGCGGTCGGGCATTATCTTGCTAAAACGTAGGGTTTCGCAGTGCTCGAACAAAGGGTAGAGCCACGGGTTGAAACACACCAGAAATGTAGCGTGCACTGTTCAAAGCACCGTCAATGCGAACAAGAGGTGACTGAGACGTGTATCCAATGGCACCCCATACCATCACGCTAGGTGATGGGCCAGTATGACGATGACGAATGCACGCTGCCAGTGTGCGTTCACCACAATGCCGCCAAACACGGATGCGACCATCATAAAGCTGTACACAGAACCTGGATTCATCTGAAAAGATGACGTCTCGTCATTCGTGCTCCCAGGTTCATCATTGATCACACCATTGAAGGCGCTCTTGTCTATGACGCAGCGTCAAGGGAAGCCGCAGCCATGGTCTCCGAGCTGAGAGTCCATGCTGCTGCAAACGTCGTCGAACTGCTCGTGCAGACACTTGTTGTCTTCCAAACGACCCCGTTTCTTGACTCACGGCTCGTGACGTGGTTGCACGGTCCATTACGTCATTGCGGATAATATGCCTGTCTTCTCGGCTGCTAGTGATAGGTGGCCATTGAGATCCCGCATGGCGTTCCGTATTACCGTCCTGAACCCATCCATTCCATATTCTGCTAACAGTCATTGGATCTCGACCGATGCGAGCAGCAATACTGCGATAAGATAAACCGCAATCCCGGTACGCTATAATTCGACCTATATCAAAGTAAGAAACGTCCTCGTACGCATTTCTCCTCCTTACACGAGGCATCACAACAACTTTTCACCAGGCAACAACGTTCAAATGCAATTTGGGTATGAGGAACCGGCTGAACAATTTCCTAATTTTAACACAATGTAGGTGTCGCTACTGGCACCTGCTTTGTCTGAATGAGCTGAAAACCTAATCATCTGCATATCACAGCAGCTTCTTCCTTTCGTATAAATTTCACGTCTGTAACATGTCGCCTTCTTGGTGTAGCAATTTTAATGGCCAGTAGTGTAATTGGTTATACATTTTAAAATCATCTTAAATATTTAAAAGTACAGATAAATATTTATTCATAATATAATGAAAATTATATATATAATGTAATATAAATAAATATTTAGTATTTATCCTTACAAGTAAATATTTAAGGAAGTTATTGAATTTTGAGAAAAAATTTATTAAGTATCTCTTTTAAGCTTACAGAAAGGTATAAAAGCTCCCAATTTCCTTAAGCCTTCTTTTATCTTTAAACATAAGCAAAGAATCAAGAAAGAGCAGCTGTGAAATACAATGGCCCAGTAACTTTTGCTCCTTGCATATATTACTAATTCTGAGGCAACACTGCTTACTTTGTTAAAAAATAAATTTCTAGAGCCCTTGATGAAAAAATAAACTTTTTTGGTGAATTCTTTCTCATATATAATGTTAGATTACATTACAAGATAACATAGATTACAAGATAACATTATTATGGAATTTTAAATGTAGTACACATTATTTAACCTTTATTTATATTTAGTAAAACTGTTCACTAGAAATATGTGCATACCTCAAACTAATTTCATCATTTGAAGAGCATCTATATTCTGAGTTTAAAAAATTTCATTTTTTAAATATACTTTAACTTTCTGTCTAAATGAAAATCCTTGTCTTCCTGTATCTGTAGATTGCATTTCAATAATGCTCATTCATATTTTGATTAAATTAAATTCTAGTCCTATAAAACAGTTTACTGGCATAAATAGGGAAAAAATTTCTTTCGGAAAATTAATTCATCTGTGAATATGATATTGAACAATTAATATATTGTTATAAAGAGGAAAATAATAGAAATTCTAGGAATAAAGTATGAAGAAAAGAATGGTCCTTGTAAGCATTTTAGAAGTAAATACACATTGATATACTTAAAATAAATTTTACTTAGAATAAATCTATTATATTTATACTAATGTATTATTAATGAGAGAAATTTAGAAAAAATATATAATTTTCTAACATGCATAAATGTTTTCTGGTTTTATTAAAATATAGTAAAAATTCTTAATTCTGAGCAAATTTAAAATTGAAAACCTGACTAAAGAGGAATCAAATAAAATTTCTAAATTTTTCAAAACATAAAAATTTAATTCCAAATAAATAAGAGCACAAATATTGAAAATTCTAATAAATCAACATACTATGATTCTGTATTTGAATAAACTTAATTCAGGAACTGCTCCTTTTTATGGAAAACAGCTCTTGATATTCAATAATTAATTTTTAATGCATAAACTCTTTTATTTTGAGAATTAATTTTTATTTCGATAAGATAATTTTTATTATTCAGATTATGATTTTAGTGATTATTAATAAGATTATGAATCATTAAGATTACAGCTCATAAGCATATATTTGTGTATAAAGAATGAATTTTACTCTCCACATTCTTTGTTGCACTACTAGACTGGTGAAGAAGTATTGTATACTGAACTACTTGCTTAGAAATGTAGAGAAATTCAGGAGATGATAATAGAAACAAAACCATTTTGAAATAATGATGAGAAATAAAATTCATATGAAATCAATGCTGTATAGTTATACATGTAAAATATTGCTCCAAATCATTGAAAATAGTGATAAGATGATTTAATAATTAGTTCTGAGAAGTATTTGTTCATAGCAATTTATCATTCTGCATAAATTCACGCTGAATGTTGTGAGCTTAATGCTGCACACATTCATATGCAAACTCCATTTAACA
>JAPDSC010052034.1:0-17077 GCA_026290005.1 Latrodectus geometricus | reverse complement strand
GCTCTATTGGATTCATGTCAGGAGAACACGCTGGTCATTCCATTCGTACGATTCCTTCCACGAAAAGGAAATCCTCCATCAGATTAGCACGATGTGGCTTGCAATTATCGTTAATTAAAAATGAAGTCATCTCCGATTGCTGCTGCGTAAGAGACTTCAATAGGTCTGAGGATCTCATCCCTATATCGGCGACCAGACAGAAGTCCAGCTCGAATGATATAGAGGTCTGTGCGCCTATCAATGGAGATGCCACTATACACCAACACTCTCTTACCTCCAAATCGGACACTTTCGTGGACGAACGCAGGATTATTCGTACTGCCACGGTCCCTCCAGATTAAAATACTCCTATTATCTGAATGAACAGAAAAGCGGGACTCGTCTGAAAAAAGAACATTGCTCCATTCATTTCTCCTCTAGTTTACATGCTCTATAGCCCACTCCATGTGGTGGTGACGATGCCTTGATGTTAGTTTAACGCATACCATCAGTCGGAGAGCATACAGACCTACACCATGGGGCTAGTTTCGGACAGTCCGAGTTGAAACCATTGTGTCATTTGCCGTGTGAAGGTTTTGTTTGAGAAGAGTAGCGTTCATATTTCGGTGTCTCCGAGCCATTAATACTAAATAACGATCTTCATTGGGCGTTGCTGCCCGTCTAAGACCTTGCCCTGATCTTCGGCCGGCACTTCAAGTTTCCAAAAAACGGTTCGATATCCTGGAAATCACACTTTGTGACACTACAATTGCTTGCGCTACTTCAGTTTAAATTTGACCCCCTTCTAACCAACCAACTCTCCAAACTTCTGAATCGGTGAAATGACTTCGTGGTGACATCGTACTCATCGAAACAAAGCAGTCACTGAATGCCGATCATCCTTGTCTTCATTATCTTTTATTCAGTTGAAAGTCAAATTTCATTCACTGCCACTGAAACGACGTTTTGTCGAACTCAAAATTAGCATACTCCACAGTTTGAAAATCAGAAAAATTTGCATTTGTGATTTCTTCTTACATTTTCGGCAAAAAATTTCGCTTATGTCTTTATTTTATATAAAACTTACAATATCCTTTAATTGTTTTGAGTTGAAACACAGTTGAAAGTACTTAAATACTGGAATATTATTTATTCTAAAATTTAAGCAATTTTTATATTCTCTATTCAAAACTTTAAGTTATTTAAGTCACTATATATATGTATAAAGTATAGCAAGTATACTTCAAGAAATATAACATAACTTATGTATATAATTATAATATATATAACTTATATATAATAAGTTCATAATCTTCAACTGATTAATATGTAATTCCATTTATTTAAAACAATTTATTTTAATTTCTCAAAATCTTATTTTAATGAAAAACATTTATATGAATTATGTTAAAAAATAATTTTTGATTGACATAATTTTTCTGGAACAGTATTTTCTTAAATAATTTAAATATATTTAATTTTTTTTATAACAATGACACACAGCAAAAAATCAACATTTTTATTTTAACCAAATTGAATACTAAATAAACAATGCAAACAGTTTGTTAAATTATGTAAATCTTTACATATTCCAAATAACTTTCTTATTTATAAATTGTATAATCATAGTATACTAACTTAAGTATATTATGTTATTTATATTTTCAGAGTAAAATAGTTGCATAAAGTTTGAAAATAAAAAAAAAATGTTTCATTAAATTTTCAGGCTATTTGAATCAATTTTTTAATAACAATAAATTTACAGAAATAAAATTTATTCTAGTCAGTATCTCCATAAATTTGAAAAAATGTTTTGCTTAATTAACTTGTATAATTTAGATTGCTTTCAAGAATAGTTTTGAACATGTGAGCAGTCATAATCCTCTGAGATAAATTCATAAAACTTCATAACGATTATTATTTAATAATTCAATAAAGTTGATAACTATATTATATATTATTATTATATTATGAAAAAATAAATTAAAATATTTGTTTTTTAAGTTAAGGAAATGTGAATATACATACACATATGATTATATACATGTGTAACATCTGGATCATTGTAGTTATTCTCTTTTTTTAATTAAGAGTTTTGAAGAATCTATTTGTTTCACAAAATTAATAACAGAAAAGTGAGATATTTTCAAATAAATAAAAACAAAAGTCTAGTTTATATGAAATAAAGAATCGCCTTTTGTTTATTTGTTTTGCAAAATTAATAATAAAAATTTGAAATATTTAAAAAAAATAAATTATAGTTTTTGATTTAACAACAACAATTTCTTGAAAAATAATAAGTACAAAATAAGTTGAAACACAAAAATTATGACTTAGTTAATATAAACAAATTAAACAATTTATAAATTTAACATAAATATAAAAAATATTGTGCGATCTTAAATATAAATAAATGCAATAAAATAATTTGATGTATTTTCATTGAAGCTATAAATTTAATGAAAATTTATAGGAGAGAGAGAGAGAGAAATGGGAAAAAGTTTTAACCATTGTAATTTCATATTATTTAATGGAAAAATGAATTTCTCATAATAAAATCAGACTTAAGTAATTTCACTTAATACTAATTTCATTTAAAGCAATAGTTATCAAAGTCAGTAAAACAATTACTACATTTTTATAAAACAGATTAAATTAATAAAAATTTATACATTTAATCACTTGATTTTCTGCAATAACTTCTTCGGCTATCAGTAAAAGCTTGTGTTATCATTTTAAGCGAATGCAACATTAATTATAATTCCTAATTAAATTATTTTTCTGGGCTACTCTTGATTCTGTATTTAAACTTTGACTCAGGCAAAATTATCTTAAAAGTTTTTCATTCACTAGTCGCTTATGCCCAATATATTTAGACTCATCCAGTGTAGGATCACGTTTAAAGTGGAAAAAAATTCTTAGATAAAAGGCTCTGTTACCCAAGGTAAAATTTATGCTTCAATATTAAAATCAACATTCACAACTATAATAGTGAGAATACAGGAATTTTCCAAGCTTCTTTTAACATAAGAATATATCCTATTCTCAATGAAAAACTCTCGTTAACTAGAATACTAAAAGGCAATTAGAATTATATATTATTAATAATTAGAATAATTAAAAGTAATGCTGATTTCTTGCGAGGGATTAAATCACTAACCTAACAAAACGGAATATCATGAAATATATAATTATAAAATAGAGAAATAAAGCAATAATAATAAAATATTAAATAATTGAGTGTATAAATGTTAAATTTTTATTAATTTTATAAGAGGGAATCTTTTGCTTAGTAGAAAAATTTAGTTTAGTAGTAGTATATATACGGAAAATCAACCAATCATGTTTCAGAAACTGATTATAAAAGAGTATTTTCATTAATGTGCTGCAGACAGCTTAGGGGATAAAATCTTATCTCTTTAATATTCATTTCATATCATTGCTTATTATGAGTGCTGTTTATAGATATTTGATAGTATTTCAATGCCGTAAGAATGGAAACTTGGAAAACTCTATACAGCTTTGCACGCGTAAAATAGAAACATAATGTCTATTTAATTGATGCCTAATTAATGCCTCATTGATGGTTGTGATATAACTCGGGACATGTTGAAACTTTTATATCAAAAATGAAAAATCATAAAAGTGAAGAATTATTTTTAACTAAAGAAATATTTTTAATTATTTTTAACATACAAGTGATGGAATAAAGGAAAATAATTAATGAAGTATCCTTAGTTTTTATGCAGAAAGAGGCATTAGAAACTATAGAATTTGATATAAACTACCAAATTAAAACTGTAAAAAGAAAATCAACATAAGCAGAAATTAAAGTTGTATTACGTATTTCTATTAGATGTGTGTGAAGTTTAATAATTTTTTTACTAACTAACTGGAAAGGACAAATTGCATCCAATATTTAATAAACGATTCAATTTTGTTTGCTTTAAATTTAAAGGTTGTAGTAAATTTGACTAAGTATTACACTGAATTATTGATATAAAATTATAATTCTACTGACAATTATTTCTCTGAAATTGTTTTACTGTAATTTAATACGGTTTAGATATTATTACATACATTCACTATCTCATCGATCACATCCCTATGATTACATTGTTTATTGATATAAGTTGTGAGTTTTTAAATAGCGTGACTTTTATTTTGGGATTCATATTAAATTAGATAAATTTAAAAATCTTTTCAAATTAGAATTATTTGCACATTTTCTTAGAAACATAGTAAGAATAAGATAAAAAGAAAATATTTTTATTCGGTATATATTTCTAAAGAAAAATTGAGAATGTGATACAAATTTATTACAATATTGAAACAGTTATTTATAATTTGTTATTAATAACTGGGCATTTGAAATTCGTCTTTATATCTTATAGAACATTTAATGGAACTCTTAGAAATAAAATATTATGTCAAATTGAATGAATGCAGGGCTTATAATATTTTTTTTAAAGAGAAACGAGTTTTCAGTTTTAGAACCCTTTTAAATTAGCAATTCAAAATGCTCTACATATTTGTATATTCAGTACAGTTTTAAAATAAATTTCATGATAAACAATTTTGGTTATGTGTTTGTTAATGGTATAAATATATTACGAAAATTTATTGATGTAGTAATTCAAGATTATTCAGAAATAAAGTATATTAATCTATGGTAAGTTAAAAATATCTCCGGTAAAAATATCAAAGAAAGAACAACTTAACAAAATAGCTTAAACTGATAATTTGGATATCATTTTAAGTTTTGCCTGTAAATGTTAAAATGCATTTGTTGTAATAAAATGTTGCAATATTGGACGAAAGTTTTTTAAATTTAGAACTATATAATGAAACAACAATAATTCAAGTTTTAGTTGTAGTTTAATACCATTCAAACCAATTCAAAACCTGCAAATTATTATTTTTTTTTCTATCACGATCTGGATCAAAATTTTTAACAAAAATGTTAAACCTTAAAGAAAGGAAATTCGATTACAAAAAGGGTAATAAAATGACTTTTATATTGATTTTTAAAAAACTTTTGCTTCACTATTTTCTTAAAATGTATTTGCTTTTAATATAAGATTGTAAATGTATATTTTAATTGACTCAAGTATTTAATTCAGTTGAATTTTCATATTAGTACTGTTTAGTTAAAATCTATAAAAAAAATTGACCACTATGTATTTGCAATCTCTTCCTATATATTAATCTTTACGAATATTGTATGTGTCAAATACTTGCTCAACTAAGGTTAGTGTCACTGTAATATTTGAAATGCTTGTTAAATATTGCTAAAAAAATATAATTTCCGTGTTTAATATTTTAACAGAATAAATTATAATTTTACGCTGTATAAAATGTAGTATTTTTGTTGAGCAAAATCACATGAGACTAATTCTTAAAGACATTCTTTCTCTGAATTAAAATTAATTATTTCAACGAAAGCTATTTTGTTCAAGTCAATTTCGTTGAATTTTGAATTGAAAACAGTTATTTTTTCTATTTTTTGTAGTATTAGTTAAAAAAAATTTGGTGCTCAACAGCGTTTGTCAAAAGAATTTTAAATGAAAATTTAAACATTAATAGCAACTCTTCAATTAATACTATGAAAACAAACGGACCATTTCCTTAAATAAAACACAAACCACATTGCTCTCGGTAAACACAAGAAAAAAGTATCCAATTCTAAAATTACTCTCAATAACAATAGCATCTGGTTCACCAATAATCTGAAATTTTTTTGGTATTATTATAGAGAAAAAGCTTTTATTCTTATTCATTTTGAGATTTATAGAACAAAAAGTTATTCCAATAACGCTATATTTAGCATAAAAGACTTGATATTTTGGGACCTTAACAATTCAATAATACAAATATGCAACTGTAAGACATTTTAACAACTGTAACACATTTGTTTTCTGAGAGGAGTTTTTATGAACAATAGGCCCTATTTCACAGTTCTTATGAAAGGAAACTTTGAAAACTACAAAGCATCCACAAAATAATTTGTTTGTTAAAAGCTGAAGGGCACAATACCTACTTTTTATTTTTCAAGATTGAATGGAATCCAATCCAAACCCTTCTATGGTATATGGCAAAATAAGTGATTTTATTACAATGCTATAGCACGCCCAGTAGTGTTTTAATTAATATGATTTGATATGAGGAGCAACCGACGTCTTTTTGATTGATTTATAATTCGAGAAAAATTTTGAATGTACTTGCTGTGTAATTATTTTCATTTAGAGTATGGCAGATAATATGCATTTCTTTTATTTTGTGTATATTTAGGATAAGGTTTCTGAATCACTAATTTTATGCTTGGAATATCTTTAATTGAAAATATATAAATAATTTACTAAATTTTATAATTAATTATTAAAATTATTTTTAACAAATTTAATTAAATTTAGTATTTTTAATAATTAATTATGGCCTATTATTCAATGTACTATTATTCTCTTTCTCATTACCCTTTATTCATAATACTTATTTTTAATAGTAATTTTGAATTAAAAAGAAATTTTATTGATTTTATTATATATGTTTTATTCAGATTTTTATAATTTTATTAGAAATTTTACGACAAAAATATTCCTTAATAGGAAATGATATAATTGAATTAAATTTTCTCATTATTAAGTCTTGAATTACAGGCATTTAGCTTAGAGCCATTTTAATTTAGAACAGCTAGATCACAATGGCGATGTGATTTAGAAATTCAATATTTATATCCTGCCATAATAACTTAAATAAGTAAAAAATCAAATCTCTCTCCTTCTATTATTATTATAATTAACCTCTAATTAAATTATTTAATTATTATAATAAAATAATTGTGCTAAATGTCTTACGCAATTTTATACCTATGAATTTTTTTAGACAGTTTTAGACAGAATAGTTAATAGACCTTAACTATTAATAAAATTTCTTACAATATGAAAGTGAATGCACTAAGTCACAGTGTAATTGGATTTTACATTAAATTCTGTCACTAAATTTAAATAATAGGAGCATCAAATCTTAAAGATAAATTTTGCATCAGTCAGTAAGATGCAGAAGCATTCTATTTTTTTCTCAGCTTATATAATTTTAAATATGGTCAAATACATAGCACATATTATAGTAATATTTTTATACAAGCAAACTCATTTATCAAAATAAAGTGAAATATATTTTGATAAAATATAAGCAACTTTATAAGTTCAACGAATTTACAAATTAATTTTTCAAAAACTAAAATTCAAATTTAGATTTAAAAAATTATTGAAAAATATGCAACTAATTGAATTTTAGGGGTGGTGAGAAGATCTAATAATTTTCTGTTATAAAAGTAAAGTCATAATTAATAATATTATCATATTTTGAAATTTTAATTTATATCTATTTCAGATGGATTTTCATATTGAAACTAAAACAATAATCTAATATTAATGATCAAAGAGAAAATTTAATGCATTAATTTATGTTTAACAAAATATGAGCAAACTAGTCGTAATAATTTGTTTATTTTAAATCGTTCTTTTAATTTGCTAATTAGTAAATCAATTTAGTTTGATTAAAATACACTAAATATGAATACTCAAGCTAAAAAGTCAAGTTTGTTCCGGAAATGTAAAAACTTATTACGTAAATTTTAAATTAAAATTGTTATATTATGTTCCAAAATTTTTTTGTATGAAGCAAAACTCCAATTTAGGCAGTACTGTGCTTTGATTTTAGGATTTAGTAAATTTTTTCTTTTTGATATTTCGAATATGGTACAAACTATTACACCACGAATTTTATGCTTCTATTAAATGGAGTTTTAAATTTATTTTCGCGTAATATGCGTAAGTTTATTATAAAAGCAAATGAGAAATGCTTTTCACTAACATGCACTGAATTATAAATGAGAATTCAAAGTCTTATCACAGAC
The DNA here is from genome assembly GCA_026290005.1 of Latrodectus geometricus. Classification (NCBI taxonomy): domain Eukaryota; kingdom Metazoa; phylum Arthropoda; class Arachnida; order Araneae; family Theridiidae; genus Latrodectus; species Latrodectus geometricus. The sequence continues at coordinate 9,180 of JAPDSC010052034.1, read as the reverse complement.
AAAAAGGTGACTCTCATAATATTCTGCATATTCTTCTTAAATGTATTATCAATTTGCTTAAAGCAAACTAAGCAAATGTAGAAGCAAATTTTACTTGCATTAATTATGATTAGATGAAAAATCATTAATTTTGATTAAATGTTTTGTTATCAATCTATTTATAGTTTCAATTACACACTATTTGTATTAAAATATGAAAAAAACTTTATCTCTGGTTATATTTTTTTACTGATTGAATTTTCTTTCTGGAATATAGAACAAATATCTCACTCTTATGATGAAATGAATTAAATTTGTATTTGGTCATATAAATGAAAACAATTTCAATTAATTTAATTTATTTAAAATTTTAATTACTAAACAAGGTGTAAGCATAAAAAGATTATTTATTGGACAAATATATTATACTGGAAATAATATCTTAATTTTGAAGAAATTTTGAAACACTTTTAGCCTTTAAAATCTTAGGAGAATTACCTGTAGGAGCAATGATACCACTTATATGAATGGGTGTTGATAGAAACAATGATTGGATGTCATTAAGTGCAGTTGCTGGAACTCGATGCAACAATATTTTGATCAAATTGATTGGTATATGATGAAGAGCCAGTACGTGACCATTGACCAGACGTTTTCGCTTAGTAAGAGATCTAAAATTCCTTCTGGGTTGGATGACCTTGTAATATTCTTTGCAAAAAGGAAGATCCGTGAATTTTACCTTCAATTTGCTGTTGCACCATATACTGGAGAAATGTATTTTGCATAATTTGAATTAAGAATAGAGTCACTATCCTAATAAAAAAGATTACTTTTCAAATGTCCATCATCGTGATTGAGATATGTATCAATGAAAACCATGTCATCACCTCAGATAATGAGTCAGTATGATGATACTGAATTCATTAGCAATGTACCTTGTCCACAAAGCCATCACATTTTGATGTGACCATTATGATGTTGTAAAGAATATTTAATTTCTCTCAAAATCGACATTACACCATTCCTGCTTCCAGGATCGTCATAGAACTCACCAGAAATTTTGGCTTGGTGGAAAGTTCGGAAAATTGAAGGCACTCCTATCTGTTATGTATTTGAAATACAATAATAACCCCATATTCGAATGTCTTACATGAGGATTATTTCAGTGTTTAACTAATTAACCTTACGTACTTATTAGTAATTAACTAGTAATATGTTTTATTTTTATAAAAAATTTATAAAAATCATATAAAAGTTCTCTTGTTGATCAGAAGAACTTCGGATTGAACCGGTGTCGTTCTATTCAAACATACGTAGTCATACTACTTTACCTAAAAGGTTTTAAGCATTTAAACTTACTAAAGAAAAAATTTCATAGATATAATCTTTTAAATTTTTCTGTACTTGTAAATTGATTACCTAAAATTTAGTTAGATAAAAGTTTAAGGAAATGACATTTTTAAAGTTGTTGTTTGTTTCGTCAAGACGGTAAGATCGTTCAGCCACATATTACATGTTTCAAAGATATTTATATCAGGTTAGTATGCTGAATTAATAATCCCTTTTGTAGATATTTTAACCTTCCAGAATTTACACAGCAAGATGTATTATGGGTAGTACCGAAAATAGCCTACTAGAATAAAGTGTCTCTCCTGTGAAAATATTCAATTCCATTGTTAAGATATTTAGTCTGTATTTTCTACACTACTGTAATCAGTGGCGCTGATACGATGCTATCATATTTAAGCGACATTCAGGATAACGGGAGAACAGGATGCATTTATGAAGTTGTCTGGTGAGGGTAAACTAGAACAATAATCTTCCAGTTAGCATAAGCAATTATTTAGCAATGCTGTTAATGAGCGTTCTAAATTTTTTTCACTTTTTAAATGCCATGGGTATGGGTAAAACTTCTATTCGTTACCAGCCGTTATCAGTTTTCATGCAGCTATAGCTGACATTAGGTAGACCTTCCAAGCTTGTGAAACAACAATTTTAGCAATTTGAAATTATTTGGAGACACTTCAAACTTCACCCTATTTCTGTTTTACTAATCATTCTATCAGTAATAATAAACCAATGTTTTCTGTACAGCTACAGAGAAAATTCCTTTTTCTTCTTCTCATAGAAAAATGCTAGGTAATAAGGGTACTTTTTATTTGATAGCACCATTCTCTTCGGTTTTAACATAAAATATGGAAAAAAAAGCATTTACTTTATTATTATTCCTGTTTTGTATGTTAAACTTAATTGAATATTTTAAATAATATTGTACACTGTAAGTGAATGAGTTTCACATTGAAATTGTGTGTAAAAAACAAAACAATGCAAATATAACACCCTAAATTTTAAATAACTTAGTTTTATAGTTTTTATGAAAATACATAATAAAATTTTTTATTTTAATAAAAAACTAAAAACTGAAGGAAATTTAATAAAAATTTAAAATATAATACATTTATTTTTAAGATTTTTCTCAACTTTATAGTGCATTGATATATTTTTTCTTTTAATGTCAGTGAACACCATTTCTTATATTATTTTATTATCTCAAAAAACAAGGACCACGTTATAAAATTTTCCTGAGACTATCTAGAAAACATAATGGATTGGAAATTTCAGACTGAAAATAACTTTTTTGCTTTGAACATTAAAGTTTCCTGCAACACATTAAGAACTTTCTGAATATATAGCATCTATAATACTTTATAAAATCCAGACATTTTACGGAACAAGGTATAAAAGAGAAAATAATGCTCAAATTTGGCAATCTTTCATAAGATTCTTACAGAAGAGAAAATATAATATTTTTGAAGTTATATATTCACTTTCCTAGGCATCATGTAACTTTTCTCACACAAATTATGAATTTTACATCGAAAAGCTTTTCCACGATTGCGTAAAGAAATGTTTCAGTATATATATATATATATATATATATATATATATATATACATTTTAAGTAGCTAATTTTTTCTGAAATGCCAATTATGAATTTTTAAAACTACCCTCTACTATGAATTACATTATTTACTTTTAATATGATATTTCATTTATGTCTGTGTAAAGTAAAATAAAAACAACTACTTTCCTTAAATACTATAAAAATGAATGTTATAATATATAAGATGTAAATAAAAACTCTTATGACAATGAAATAAATTGAATAGATTGGTAACTACAAAATTAAAATTTTTTGTATAAACCCATTCTTTGATTGATTGATTGGTTGGGTTTTATGGCGCAAGGTCCAAAATTGTACATGCTGCGCCAAAACTGAAATTTTTATTTTGCACAAGAAGAAGGGAGAAGAGAAGAAAAGAAAGAGGGGACAGATCACTGGGGTACCTCGGGATTGTGACATCCGTCTTTACTTAAAGAAAGTAAATCTCCTGAGGGGAACTTATTCTTTGAATAAATAAATCTATTCATAAATTGATTTTTCCAAGTGAACAATAAAACTTGATTAAAAAAATCCTGAGAATTTTTCTCTCAACAAACTCATTTTATTTCATTACCAATCTTTTTGAATATTTCTGCATGAAATTTTATATATTTTTAAGAAGCTGTGTGTGAAAACTTTTAAACGTCTTCATTATTTTTTCTGACAAATTAGATTTCAGAGCTAAAGAGGCTGCAAAGTTGCAAAGTTATAAAAAAGATTAGAAATATTATGAATAAAAATAATTAAAATAATAACAGTGGAAATTAATACGAAAATATAAGAAGTAATTAGATAAAGAACATTAAAAACAGAATTGTTTTTGAAAAATGTAGTAACTCTAAGAAAGAAAGAAGTTTGAAATTAATTTGCTTTACAGCTTACCTAAATAAATTATTTAAATCTGCATGTAATTTCTTTTCTTCTTTAATTTGTAATTTTTCTTTTCTAAAACCTTCGTGAATTATTTTTGGATGAAAAATTTCTTTTTATTTTATTTTAATGTGTCAAAATACTTTAGTAAGCTCTAGTTACATTTAAAAGTACAATCATGAAGAAATATTCCCGTAAATATTTTTATTGCTCTGTTATCTTTCAACTGATACATCCGTTATAGAAAATTATTTTACAATAATTAGTGAACCACAAAATTTCACATTTTGGCATTTTGAGAAGTTAATGATTTAAATTTCATTATATTTTATTTTGATATTTTAACAATTATAAATATATTTGAAATTTTTTATGCTTTTAGCAAAAGTTAAGCGGTTAAAAAACATATGTCTTTCTAAATAGTATTTTTCCAGTTCAGTGATAAAATATTTATAAATGAAGGAAATTTTACTTTTTTGAAGTTAGAAAAGTATAGAATTTCAAATTAAAGAAAATATTTTTCTTGAAAATTTTTCTGTGGAATGAATATTTTTATTAATTTAATTAAAGATGGCAAATTAAATACTTAGGATGATTATGAATGTTTTTTTTTAGTATAAAGCATTAAATTTTATTTTTTGGGTATCTTTCCTTATGCTTATGCCAATAACTATTGGTTTATTTCACGTCGTATTTTTTATTATCTAACATTTATGTCGATACTTTTATATTAAGTAACAAAGTTATTATTTATAATTAAATTTTTAGTCTTAAATCTTTGTAAATTCATCAAATTAAAAATAACTGGGTTTTTTCAAGAAAAATGAATTTTCCAGAAATGTGTTTTAGCAACTCCAAAATTCATTTCGTTACTAAGATCTTTCTTCATTAAAATTCAGAAACAAATTTTAAATATAAAAATGCTTTATAACTCTTACACTGCTCTATAATTTTTTAAAATTACAGACTGTTAAAATAATAATTATTCCTTTAGAAAAAATAATTATAAGCAATTTTATTAATATTTAATGCCTTAAAAATAATTGACATGATGGAATTACTTTGGTGAGTATAATAATTTGTAAATAAATTTTATTTCCTGAACTTTAAATAGAAGAAAGAATGTCCTTTTAAATATTTGAACAAAATTCCGTTATCTTTAAGACATAAAAATATTTATTATTATATACATTTATATATGCGTATTTTCTTCCTTTCAAAAATTTATTAAGGAATATTAATTAGATATAGACCAATATGGTACTGAAATACTTATTATTTTTATTGCATATATTTGCGATTACAATTAAAAAGTTTTTACTATTAATTAAGAAAATGTTTGGTAATTGTTAATGTTTTTTAGTATTTTTACAAAAAATTCTTAAGATATCTTGATTAAGTTTACTTTTTATTTCCATGACAGATTAGAATTGATTATTCATCACATATCTATGAGTAGAAGAATTTGAAGGGAAATATGTCTCTTCAGTAATTTTCATGTTATGAACCATTTGCTTATATTACTTCAATCAGAAAGGTCAGAAAAATTGTCAGAAATAAGCCATGATTTTGTGTTTGGAAAAAAAAACATAGCAAAATGAACTCTCAGCTTTTCTTTTTGAAATTAAATTTCGAAGAGCAGAGATGGTAGTTTAATATTAAGTAGACACATACAATGCCGGTGAGCTTATGATTTTTACTAATATTCGGTTAAATTTAATATAAGTTTCTCCATGATTATTTTTCGACGAGTAGTAAAGATTGATTTTTGCCACATTGATTTTTAATACACTGCAAAAATGTTTCTTGCTAATACAAAATGAAATTAAGTTAATAAAATTACAAAATATAGTGAAACAGAAAATGTTTTTTCAGCTACTTAGCACCGAAGCTGATATATTTTTAAATTAAAATTTCTCAAGAAAATTGATTTTGATTCAAATCAGAAAATTGCATTTTATTTCCAGATAAATTTAAATTTTAAACTATGTATTTTGTTGTAAAAATGTATTTATTTATAAATTATAAACACAAATAATATTTCTTTTTAAAAAAATGTTTAAAAATGAAACAATGCCTAATTTTTGCAGCATTTATGTCACTTAGCTGATTCCTTTTTTAATTTTTTTGATTACGATTAATAAAAGATGATTATAATTTGTATATTTAAAGAGTATTATGTATTCACATGAAAAAAAACTTTAAGATGTAATATATTATTATTTTACACTTAATATCATGTAATTATTTGATATTTTTACAATATTTTATGAGTTTGTAATAAATTCCCCTAAAAATATATTTATCTAAATCACAACAAAATTTGTTTGGATTTTAAGTGATTATTTCAAAAAGCAAAACAATAACATTATTATAATTAATAAATATTTATTATATATTAATTACATAAATTAATAAATAATTAACAAATATTATTAAATGCTACTAATGATTTGAAAACCAATAAAATGTACATAAATTTACAAAATATACGCAATAAAAATAAATATTTTTACATATATCTATATTGTTTTTAAATCTTCGATTTTATAAATTATTTTAAATTATATTATGTCTCTTGAATGTTTCACGTCATCTTTAAATCAAATTTAATATTTCCTTGTTGTATACTCAAAAATTCAATGAACCCTTATGAAATTGATGATGGGAAAAGAAAAATGGATTTGTAAGTTTAACTTCTCTCATTTGACTACTCGAAAACTAGGAATTATTATATTTGAGAAATATGTAATTATTTTTACAAATTAAATTTAAAATAGTTCATAAGATAGCTTTATATATCATGTGCTACGTAATCCAACAGGGAGACATTCGATTTTATGTTTCCATTTTATAGATTAAGCCAATGAAATATAAGGCATTTTTCTTACATTGTCTGCTTGAGATATACTGGCCTCCACAGTTATGGAACAACCGGTTCTTTTTTCTAACTTGCAAATGAATGAATGTAGAAACAACAAAATGAATGACATGTTTAAAAAACAGGTATTAAGTGATTGAAAAATAGAAATTTAGATAAGAAAAATGAATGAATAAAAATAAAAAAAGTGCAATCACATTGGAAAAAATATAACAAAAATGAGTTAAGGAATATATGCCTAATCTTAGTTTGAATGCCTTTAAAGTTGACTTAAGTTGTCAGTTACATAAGTGGAAAGCCAGGAACATACCCTGGGTAAGCTGTTTTCTAGGTATTCTTCAGAACTTGAAATGTCGAGGATGACGAGCTAGTAGACTACCAAGATAGTCCCGCAGATGTGTTCTATAAAACTCAGGTCAGGAGATCAAACTTGCCATTCCATTCGCTCAACTACAAACTGTAACAACTACAACTTCATGAAGTTGTGCGTTACCATCCATCAAAATGAAATCATTAACATTTTCACCGACTTCAGAATCCAGGTTCTCTACTTGATATCACACTCCAGTAACAGTTCCTTCCTGGTAGACATGCAGGTCAGTGTAATCATCAAGTGAGATCCCTGTCCAAACCATTATTCTACCTGAGTTGTTTTCCACTGTTTTGGATTGATGGCATCTAGGGCTTTGTTCTCTTATATCAGCTCGCGTTCTGCATCACTCTGCAGCAAGAATCTGGACTCGTTTGTTAAAAGTAACAAGTTCATCGCTGCTTAATCTAGGAAGCGTATTATTTTATACGTTTAACGTATATTTATTATTTCAGTATGAATGGAGTGCTAACGGGAGTAATTTTGAAGGTTTGAACAAGTTTCTAAAGGGCTTGCCATAGTCAAGATTTTATCACTATTCAGTGTTTTGAAATTTGAAATAAACGTCCTCCTCGTGGAAGAAGTGAAAAAAAGCTAGAAGTTGAAAAATTGCTGGTTGAAGACATTTTGGAGCTAAATTCTAAATCGCAGTGAGAAATGGGAATTTGATTTCATCAAAGAGAGAGAGTATAACAACTGTTATGATAAAAAAATCATATTAGTTATTACTACATCTGTTGTAAAAAATGAACTTTTGTTAAGTGAACTTAAGAGAGATATTGGAACCATAGGCAGATCATTTAAGTTAAAAATGCATTTAATGATAATGCTGCAATATTTTCAAGATATTGTAAATAGTGTGAAAAGACAAGTATCTTCAGACTCACTTTCTTGTAAAAAAGTTAATATAAATAAAAAATTATATCATTACTAATTTAATTAAAAAATTTATTTCGAAAGGAAACGTGTTATCTTAATTCACATTATTTTCAATGGAAAAAATCCCTTTGCTTAATGTGTTTCCAATTATGAGTAGTATTCAAGTTCCAGATATATTTCTTAAATTATATCTATCTATTTGAGTCGCATGAAGAAAAAGATAATAAAATAATATATTGGGGAAATGTTTGATTGAAAAAAAAATCCTACATCATTTGAATATAATTTATTGATTATATGCAAAGTTGAAATTTTAAACATAATTCATAATCTTAGACGTACTTTAATTACTCAAAAGACTGTTTAAATTTACAGATGTAAATAAGAATTTTTAAAAGAGAAACCTTTGATGAGCTATACTACAATGTTTCATTTATTTGATTACTTAGTGCCTCATCTATTGTTTATGAATTTCTTGAGTGAATTAATAGGAATATTTGTCGTAAGAAAAATTAATGGAATGTAACTACTTTTATATTCTCTATTCAAAGCTAGTTGTAGATTATTTAAACCCAGAAATATGTATCAAATAATGTATACCCTCTAGAAAAATAACGTAACAATAGTCAATTTATAATGGCTTCCAAAGTTAATTTTTATTTAATAACATGCATTCTAAATATTTTTTGTTATTTTCACAAAATCATATTAAATTTAAAAAATGTCTTTATGAGTTGCGTTTAAATTTCAATTAACGAAACACATGAGCCATTGTATTTAGGTTTTAATAATACAAGTAATAATAATCATTTTCTAACAACGACATAGTTCTACAAAAATTAAAAACTTTTTTAACAAATTATATGAAAATATTAGCAATGCAAAAATTTGTTAAATCAAATAAGTCTTTAAATATTCCTGATTTGTTTGCTGTGTTATAAATGTAAATTATCTAATTATTATGAACTAATTTCATAATAAAATTTTTAAATTTTAAATTGTTTCATATTTTTATCAAAAGGTTTGTTGAAAATATCATATAATGAGAAATTTAGTTAAATATTTAAGTTATCTGAATCACACACACACACAAGTTTTATTAATATTTAACTAAAATTTACTACGATTAATACGTCTTTTAATGTCTTCAAAAATGATTTTCTTAATTACCCTGTGTGTAATCAGTAATTATATTCAAAATTAATGAAAAACCTATTCGCTTAATTTCTATATATATATATCTTATATATAATAATT
>JAPDSC010052032.1:927993-988220 GCA_026290005.1 Latrodectus geometricus | reverse complement strand
TAATTTTTTACTTTTTCAGTTAAGAAATTTTAAATGATTTTATACATGATTTAAACTTTCGGTGTAGAAGAACCATAAATAATTAAAAAGAGAGTTGTAAATTTCATTTATATATATATATGAAATTTACAATATTACATTTAAACGAATCATTATTATCGTGAAGTAAAAACCTGTTCATTAATCTCTAAAATAATTTAATATAAGCTTCAAAATAATTTTGAAGGTAGATATTTGCAAACATCTTCATTTATTACGAAGTATTGTCTGTGAAGACTCGAAGATTTATATGATAACAAAAATAATTTTTTTTTTTTACCAGAAAATAAAATGTGTGCAAATTTTTTTCTAAATCTCAAATCCTGCCTTTGCGGTAAAATTTTGCAAATTTTAGATAAGACCATGTTGTTATTCTCATCTTCTTAGTGTGATTCAGTGTTGCCTTTCTTATTTTCCTTCGTGGGGACTTTCCCTTATTTTTTACTTCATTTACTTCCTTACTGATGAAAGAAAAATCGTACGATTATACTGATGAAGGAAATGTTGAGTTTACATCATAAACAAATATTTTGCAACGATTTCAATTATATTTCTTCTAATAGTAAAGACTTTCCAGTTGTATTTAATTCTTGAAAACATCCTCCAAATTTCTCAAACACGTGGAAGAAAATGAAAAGTGTAAAACATGTAGATATATTTGAAATATCGAGAGATTTTTTTTCTTCGGGTTAAAATCTTGAAATCTAATAATTTAATAAGATGTTTATATTAAAATTTTAAAGAAGCATGAACATAAAACAAAACTTTAAGGAAAAAGGCTTACCATACCTTAAACATTTTCGATTAATAAAAGTCTGGTGAACTTAATAACCAAGGAAGAGTATTAACTGTTCGGAAGTGGTTCAAAGATATAACATACGTTTGGGTACATACTTTATTTTGTTGGTCTGAAGTGATCTAAAACTTGCTCCATAATAATTTCCATAAAGGATAATAGCTCCAGTGACATTAAAACTGTGCACTAAACGATTACTAGAAACGATCTTTGTCGTAGAATATGACACTCCTCTTCATCACACTAGAAATATGGCTGTATGCCTTGCAAAACAAAAGTTGTTAAAACCGCTGCCTCCTTATACTCTACAGACGAATGTGAGGATTATCTGATTCAAGAGAGAAATTATATTAATCTCGGAACACTATTCACAGAAAATTTGGTGGTAGCAATGATGATCGACCAAGACACCGTTGTAGATGATCCTGCAGATATTCTTGGGTTAAAGGTAAATATATTAAAAGCCGTTATGACCGTAACCTCATTTCAGCCAAGAGCTTTGATCTTATGGAAGAATCCATTATAGTATGGAAGAGGCTATATCGTACTTAAAACGGGCAATGATGAGCTAGAAGTAAATTTGAACCTGGTGCACAGTCATTCTATCATGATTCCCATTTGTGAATCTTGGTTTTCTGTAGTTGTTTCATTTCATCGATTAGTTCCTCAAAGTAATCATTATTGACACTACCTACTCTTAACCGTATTCGTACACTGATGGTGATGACTTATTATTTGATTTATCCCTCTAACTTCAAGCAATCTGGTGATGGGACTAGGTTGAAATAGCTGGGCATAAGACCCTCCGCAATGTTGAAATGACGTTATTTGCTTGGCTCTTTGTTGTGACTCTAGAACAGTGAAAAAATTAAATATCCTGCAACTAGTAACAATTTCACACCATGCGAATTGCTTGCTAGAAAGGTTTATTATGATGTAATAATAATTATTCAAGTTTATTGACTTTAAAAATTTAATAATTTGCATACTTCGTATCTAGAAATTAGTTTACAAAGTTTTACGATGATATACATCAACCTTAAATTTTCTTTTTAAAACTGATCCATTTTTTTCTTTAAAAAAGAGTGTGCAATTTAATTTGGTTTTATGAATCGATTTTTCCTTTACTTTTAAAATAAATCAACAGATCTTTTTTTTTTTTTTTTTTTTTTTTTTTTTTTTTTTTTAGCTACTAACTGAGAATAATTATGTTGATAGTAATTAAATATTTCCGAGAAACAATTTCATCACTTATTTGCCCAAAATCAATTGGATTTCTATCTTCTCGGAAAATAACGAGATTATTTTCAATGAGATTAGCTCGATTTTTTTGAAGACAATAATTCATTTGAATTGGATTACGGAGGTTATTTGGATCGAAAGAAAAATTGGATATTAAATGTCATAGCATTGATTGGCTATGTATCGAGATATTGATCTTGTCTCCCATCGCCTGTGTAATACAATAAGCTAGTGTTGCAGGTATTTTTATGAAGACTTTTTAAGAATACATTCATTTATTCTATAGAAAATTAAGATTTGTTTTGTAAACAAAGATAAATTTTCAAAATGAAGTTATTAACATTTGTAGCATCAGCTTTTACATTTTTTTTTTTTTTTTTGGTTTAAAAATAATAATTTTTTTTATGACACTAAATAATAAAGATAGGCAAGTATTTTTATCTTAATTCTTTTCAATTTATATATTTTGAGTTCTAACACAAAACCACTTCATTATAGTGTGCAGACTAAAAAAAGTCACTTTATTGCAGCTAATATCACTATTGTGATGTTCATTGTTTCTTGTTAAAACAAAAACTCAGAAACTTTATCCCAGTATCTACTATTTTAAAGAATGATGCCACTATCTTAATATTTTTAATTAAAAATTGATTTTTATGTTCCTATTCTTATTCTTTTTTTAAATTTTTTTTTTTTACAAATTTGACATTTTTAACACTTTTGTGTTGTTAGACGAGTTTGCCGTCTTCTTCATTAGACCTACGTTATACATGGTCATTAATGACCATGTATAACGTACGTCTACTTTGCTGACTTTGTTGATAGCTTTAAGTACATGGTCTTCGCCCATGTACTTAAAGCTATCAACAAAGTTTCAATTAAATTTTTAATTTATTCACATGTAAAGTGATAATGATTTTATTTTTCATTACTGAAAAAATAAAATATGATTTTTCTGATAGACATATCATGACAGTTATCTTAGTTAACATTCAGCCCTTTAATCTAAACTTGAAGCTAAAATTTTTTACATTTTCAAGTTTCGTTTTATTTGCAATCAGATTTTTAAATGTGAAATTTTCAAAGCAGTTTTTCAAATATCAACATGGATGCAGTTATTCATGTTCCATTTTTAAAGAAATTCTCTCCCAGATAATTTAATTTTATGCTTAGTGGATTACCATCTTAAGGAATGAAATGTAAATAACGTTCAAATATTTCTAGGAGAAATGAATCACACACATAGTAAATTTTGCTTGTGCTTCAACAAATCCTATTAAGATAATTAATGTCTAACATCAGAAAAGATTTTTTAGAAACAGTAACCTTCTAATACCTTACTGGTATTTCCGTATTTAGTTCGTACTTAGATGTGAAATTTTTGTACTTTCCTACTAAATAATGAGATTAGAAAACTTATTATATACTTTCTAAACTATACCATTATTTAACTGCTTCTAAAATTTTTCTTATTTTCACCCATAGGGTATCATAAGTTGTTAACGATTTCATTTGTGCATTAGAATCCCGCAATGCTAAACAAAAACAAGTCAAGTAGACAAAATGTACGAAAAAATACTTAGCACATTTTGCCGGCTTGATTTGTTTTTTGTTATCTTTCAAATATATATTTTAAAATTACTGTAAAAATTATATTTTATATTGTTATTAATCATTAAAATTATCATATCAGTTTTCATATTCTCATATGAAGATGATTTAATTTATTTCAATTATACATGCGGAGTAGCTGAGTATTAATCTTTTTTTATCAAAAATTATAAAATATCTATAATTGTATGAAGGAAGTCAGGTGGAAATCACTTTTTTCTAATTTTCTTGTCACTTTTTTTATAAAAGCAAATTGAATAAATCATAAACTTACATTTGAATACAAATATTTTTTGAAACATAATTCATTTTTATTTGTACTTGCTTTCTGACAACTTGTCAATTTCAATGTCAGATATTTATGAAATTACCTTTGTTAAAATACAGACGAAATAAAAGGATTAATATTGTAATTAGCATTCGTCGCATGGCTAATCAAGCTCAATAAACGTTATAAAATCACTCAAGTGTTGGAAATGAAGAACCGAGCGGTTATTCTCTATTTTTAACGGTTATTTGTGACATCTGCCTCTTAACTAAATGCGGATTAAAAGCTACTTTACTTAAGTAGGCAGGTGGTTTTCATCATCTTCTCTACATACAAAAACTTTACTCCGCCGAAATTTTCTAACAAATATAAATGACGCTATTTAACTTCTTAGGATATTTCTTCAAAAAATTTTTCTATTACTTAAATTATTTTTTATGCTATTAATATTCTACAATATGGTCGAAGTAAAGAGACCCTATACCTATTTATTCTATAAACAAGGGGTTTCTTTTATTGAAATATTTTTAATTGCATGATTAGTATTACCCAAAAATCTGTAATTGTCTACAATTCAGGGCAAGTATGAATAAAATAACAAGAAATACCATTTCGATAAAAGTTATAATCGGTATTTTTAAAAATACTGCTTATTTAAAAAATATTTTATAAAGTATTATTTGAATGAAAGTAATGAAACGAAGTTTGTGTCTGTTCCTTTTGAAAATGTTGACAAATTAGAATATATTTAACATAATACATAGAATTTTAAATATATATATAACTTATTACATTTTCTAACACTTTCTTTTCTTACTTGACTCTACTAAAGAAAAATAGATATCGTTTGTAATTAAGAGATTGATATTGTTAAAATTCTAGAGATTTACGTTGATATTGTACTGTGTATTCAAAAACATATTTAAACTCTAGTGAATTAAAATATTATTATTAAATAGACTTTTGAAACGTCATCATATTTTAATTAATTTTCTTAAAGTGAATTAGCACTGGTGCAAAAATCTACTTATATGATCACGCATAAACCAAATTTGGAATTACAAACTGACAACATCAATTATTGGAAATAAAACTTGAAATTTCTCGTAAACTAACATGCAACATAATTCAATAACATAATTCAAAAATCTTTCTGTATATTTTGTATAAATATTGAAATTATCAAAATGCCTATTTTCATTATATTGAAATTATCAAATTCAATTCATTTTTATAAAAAATTTTAAAAAAATGAAAGTATAGTACAATTGTTGTTTCATAGCAAGCAAAATTCTGAATTTCAGTTGTAGTATAGTACAATGATAGAATTATGCATAAGTTCATAACGTTTTTCTCTTGTAAACGGGCAAGTAGTTCATTCTTTAATTAACATTAAAAATTCATCCAGATTTTTTACAGTTATAATTTCTAGATCCATTATGTTAAAGATATTGTAATTTGTTTGCCATGTATTGCATGTTATCTGTTTTTATTGTGTAATTGATGATGTTTTTAAGTCTACATTTTAGGAGTTCCATATGTATTGTTTTTAATTTAATTTTATTTCACGAGTTATTTTTAGTTTATTCTTTTGTAGCATAGTTCTTACATAATATACTTTTTTCTTTTATTCGTTATTATAGTTCTTTTAAATAAAATGGTGTGTTTGTTATTTCTAAATTAAATTTTAAACAAAATTAAATGATAAAAATATTATCGCACTAAAACTTATATTGACTTTTTGTATTTGTGTATTTCGAGTAATTTTTCCTTTTTAAAAAATTCTTATTGAAAAATTTGTTTTCAACTTTATTTATTAACAAAACTTTTGAAATGAATAATGAAATATTTTTCGAGATGTATTTTTGAAATAATGATAATGACCCTATTTTCGAGTATGAATCGTGTATACTGTGAATAGTTAGCAGAAAATTATTCATTTAATAATTTGATGCATTATCTAATTAATTGAAATGGTAATCTATGTATTTAAAAATTTCTATAATTCCGCGCTATATATTATTACCATTTGAAGCGATATACATGCATACATAACGGTGCATGCAAGCTCTGATCTGTTCATTATGGCTAACATTTTTAGAGTTCTCGCTCATCCTTAATTGTCTCGTCATTTTGAACCACAATAAGGTGACGAAGTTATGCTTGAGCTGGCACCCTCCTCTCTACTTTCACACCAAATCATCAGAAGGGTTCACAGTTTAAACGCGTGGACACATCCCCAACCCACGGAGTTCCAGCAACCCAGTGAGGAAAAATATGGTCATTCTCCCAAACACTTCCCGCTTCAGTTTGAAGCGATATAAGATTTTTAGAAAATTAAAATAGTTATGCAAATTTAATTAAGATATTTATTGTTATAAAATTTGAATTTTTCATTACTGTTACCTTGCTTAGTTTTACAATAACTATTTCAATTTATGTGAAACAGGTATCTGTCAAACTGCTTTTGATACTATCGAGTGAATATTGTATGCAATATAAAAATATGATATATTGTTTATTAATTTCCCTGATTCTGTAAGGCAAATTTTATAATATAAATCAATGTTTGTGAGAACCAAATGTAAAATATGTATTAATAATCAATTTTTATTTAATAAATTTATATATTTATTACTTAAATTTAAAATTCAATACATCATACCATTAAAATTTTTAAAAATATGGATTCCATCTAAATATGCTTTGCTTACTTAATTACCATGTTTATGTTGAGAAATGTTAAGCAAAAGAACATGTGCGTGTAAAGTATAAGTCAGTCATATTTCTAAACTTGTTATTTATCTCTTTTCAGCATAAATTTTAGCCACTTGTGCGGATTACTGCTCTCCTTCTATTTCACAAAGAATATAAAAACTCTTCGTTCTACAGGAGAATCTGACAGCAAGAACAATCTTTTCCACAGATACTTACAGACCATTCGGCATATACAAAAATGGTATGAAGGCAATGTCTTTGATGTCAATGATCCAGCTCATAGGTCCTTGTCTATGGTGAGAGGAATGCATGCAAGAGTGGGCAAGAAAATGTCTGAACTTAATGATGGTATTGTGTATGTATCCCAGTGGGATATGGCTGTCACACAGTGGGCGTTTGTTGGGCCTATGGTACTTTTTAGGTCACGTGTTGGTCTTCATGGGTGTAACGACGATGATTATGACGCACTAATCCACTTTTGGAGATCCATTGGCTTTCTTCTGGGCATTGAAGATGAATACAATCTATGCAGAGGTGATTATAAGCAGGTTGTTTCTGCATGTGAGGAATTATTACACAAAGAATACAAAGTTCGTGTTGCTGAAGCAAATCCTGAATCTGTGAGCATGGGGAAGAGTGTTACTGCTGCGTTGAGCATGGTAGATAATCTTCTAACGTGGAATTCTATTTCAACCTATATCCATGAATTAATTGATTTACCCTGTCCAGAAACTATGGGAATTATCGATTCAATTTGCCATCACCTTATGCGCTTTGTCATGTTATTCGTAATACGTAACACCACACTCAGATTAGCTTTCAATGACTTGACCAGGTGGAAACTCAACATGGCAGATCAAAAAGATTTAAAGATTATGGCAATGTCTGGAAGAAATGCTACAGCAGGTTGAAGAGTGCGTCTTACTTGCAGAATATGATAAAATTATTTGTAACATAAATTACGCATTATGTAATTTAAAAGGCACTACATTTATATACATTTTCATTAATTTTAGGAAAACAAACAGTCAGGTTACATTATAATTTCCATTTCCAACATTCTTCAAGAATCAATGATACACTTACGAGTTTTTTTATCGAGATTTCTATAGATAAAAGTAAGTTGACTGCTAATAAGTCTTTTATATATAAAAAAATGCCTTCTGTGAAAGAAATGAAATATTCTAATGAAAAGCGCTCTCTACCCAATTATAGCTCCTCCTAGTCTAACTTGGCACAGCATGTCCTTTTTCAGACCTTGCGCCATAAAACCCCAACAAACCTATCAACCTCCTAGTCTGCCATTATTGCTTTTACTATGGAGTATATACTTAAATCACATGGGAATAATACAATAATTGCTCAATATTTGTTTAGTCATTTTAAAAGAAATTCTTTTTCAGTAAATAATTTATGGGCCCATTTTTATAATTAAATTTAGACATTGATATGCAATATAATCTGATAAGGCAACATATTAATGAATCAAAATGTGGATTCTTCATAAAAAAAAAAAAGATGGAAAATCAGCTTATCAATTGTAACAGTGATTTCAATGCCCTAATTGTAAAACAAAAGTCAGAATTTGAAAGTTGAAGAGGTTCACCTTTCGATATACAATATTATGAGGATTATGGATCATTACCATAAAAAATTCCTTCAATATATTTGAGAATGTATTTTACATTCCTTTTAAAATATTTGATTGTATATTTCATTTATCTTACATATTTTATTATCATTATTTTATTCTTTTGTAAATTGTTTAATTATACTGAGTATGTGTGTGATCAAACCAATTTTAAATATTTTACATACATTGCTAGGGGATGTAAAATAAAATATGTATTGTATGTAGCTATCATTCTCTTTTTGGTACAAAGTAATTGAAATCAAGTTTCCATATAACTTCACCTTTCGATATACAATATTATGAGGATTATCGAAATAATAAAATCACATTATTATCGAAATTAGAATTACAATATTCATTAAAAACACAATTTTGTTTCATATATAAAACTTCTCTTGTTTTCCTACACTTTTATATAACCATATATTACAAATACTTAACTATAATCACTTCTTCAATTCAAGCTTCGCTAACATCTGATTTCGAAACTTAGCATTCCCAGACTTATAATTTATTGGTAACAGCTCATAAGTTTGGTATTTGCTACATTTAAGCCAAAATGCACGACAATCGAAGAGAATTTAAGATAAGTATATTGTTTTTTTAGATAAATTCGTACATTATGATAATTGTATAGATTGAATTATTTGTAAAATCTTTTACATAAAATTTTTTACATAAAACTAGTACTACTTGGTAAAAAATTTCACACATGATTGCATTTGCATTAAAATAAAAATCTTAATTTAATTAATAATTATATTTTATTTTCTAGTCTGTTTCATATAATATTTATATAATAACCTAAACATAATACAAATAAGTTTCTTTATCATATTAAACTGCCTAAAAAATAGTAAAATACTCTTATATGCACACTGGCCTCCAAAAATTAGAGAAGAATTGGTTTTTTGGACATAATTTGCAAATGAACGAATAGAAGTTGAATTGCAAATGAAGGAACATCAAATTTGGGTTACATGTGGACACAAAACAGGTATGTAATGATTGAAACATAGTAGTTTACATAAAAAAAAATACTCGCAAATCATTTACAACAAAAAAAAGTAATCTCGCTGGAAAAGTCCAATCTTGGAAAAAAGAATAATTTTACGTGGTAAAATGTCAAATAAAAATAGATAGATATATAACGAAGAGAGAAAGCCTCAAATTATAACAAAATTTAACGGATTAAGCTCCTCCATCGTCACTGAGTCAAGCAATATCTCGCAGGAGTCCTACGAGAGTCAAAGGATCCGGCAGATTAATTGAAGTAAGAATTGTAAACAATGGTGGG
The DNA here is from genome assembly GCA_026290005.1 of Latrodectus geometricus. Lineage (NCBI taxonomy): Eukaryota > Metazoa > Arthropoda > Arachnida > Araneae > Theridiidae > Latrodectus > Latrodectus geometricus. Next base: position 978,616 of record JAPDSC010052032.1, on the reverse strand, counting down.
GCATGAATGCCTACAATGACCTACGCAGTAGGCATTATATCACAATTCATAAAGCTGAGAATGAAACAAAAACTTCGCTTGAATATATAGCTAAGTAAAAAAAGGATTGCTAAGAGAAATATTTTTTTTTTCTTTTTTTCCCTTTCTTTCTTTTTCTTCCTTTTTTCCCCTTTCTTTCTTTTTCTTCTTTTTTCACTTTCTTTCTTTTTGTTTTCTTTTTTCCTCTTTCCCTTTTTTAGTGCAAGAACAATTTACATTATGGTAGCCCAAATGCTTATATGAGTTTTAGTTTTTATCTATATCTGTGTCGGAGAGCTGTTCAGGATCTATTGGGTTATCTTGGGTTTCTGAAGATTCACTTTGTTCCTCACACAGTTCTGTACCTAGGGTCATAAGGTGCTGGTGTAGATCCATTAGTTTCAAAAGTCGGTGGTGATTGTTTAGACAGAACTTTAAAAACTAAGAGTTAGTTTGTGAGGCATGCCTTTTTATATGAAACTTAGCTGTTAAAGAACAATAAGTCATGTACACCTAAGTCTGTTTTTACACGGTCTTTTTGTACACGGTTTTGATATAACACGGTTTGAAAATTGAATATTTTTAATTTTTTTACACGATTTTATTCCATTTAGCACGATTTGAAATTTTATGTACTTAAATTTTTTTTGTCAAATTTAATTTTTGCGAAGTATGTTCATATCACAAAAAAGTATTTATGAAAGAAAAAAGTCTGAAACCATCGATAGTATCGATAGTTTGCGAACACTAGCTTAAAGATTTAAGTGAATTCCCCTTTAGCGCGTACAAACAAGTAGGGGAATTCCCTTTATGTGCATACAATAAAATTTACTGGTCAGAGCAATTGAAACGTGTTAATATTTTGTGAACTGTCAATGCAATAAGACGTGTTTGGTAAAGAAATTTTTTGCAGGCAAATTTGATTTTCCATTAAATTTAATTTTAACGCATTAAGATAAAAGGTAAGCCAAAAAATATTTTGTATTTATTCAGTTATTTATGTTTTTTAATTTTGTTAAATATTTTATGTATCCCTAAAAGGAAATGTCAGATATAAAACTAAAACGGAAGGCAATTTCTTTGGAAACCAAGATTAAAATTTTAGATCGCCTTCGAAATGGAGAAGGCTCAACTGCTCTTGGTAAAACGTTCGGTTTAAATGAAGCCACAATAAGAACTATAAAGAAAAATGAAATTGCAATTAGGCAACTAATTTTAATAGGTTTTAGAGATTAGGAACAAATCACCCATTTTTGTATAAGATCAATATCTTTTTTTACACGTACGGCTTCTTCTGGAACCAATCAACCGTGTAAAAACAGACTTAGGTGTAGTGGATAAGGTTACCAGGTGCACGACATCTACATTTGCACTGCTGGTTTTACCGAATATCAGAAAGCATTTGGGGTATGGGCTATTATTTCTAAAACATTGGTTGATGAAAGGGTTGGAGGAGCATCGAGTTGTTGAGATCTTGGGGAGGAGAGAATAGGTATGCCTGTCTTGAGGACCTTTATCCCATGCTGCTTGCCACTTATTCAGAACCCACTTTTTCAAAATATCTTTCAGGTTTTATTTTGAAAACGGTATAGTGGTGATTGGAATGTTATCATTGGTGGTAGCAAGTTTGGCGTGATGATCTGCCATTTTGTTGCCCTCTAAGCAGGCACGCTCTTTTATCCAAGAAAAGTGAATCTTGTTTGGTGCCATAAGGCACGTTAGCTCTGTTTGAATGGCCGTATGAATTCTGCATGCTACGACTCTAAAGGATGACGAATTGTATCTTGAATACTCTTTCTTTGTTTACAATTTCATAATCTAACATCTCTGCATGCTTTCATTCACATATTATAATTTCATTTCATACCCGTTTAAACGTACTCAATTGTGATTAATAAATTTTTTTGTTAAAAAAATGAAACTTAATCTTACTGACTTTTCAGTAATTGAAATTTTTTTTTATCACGTGTTTAAATTTAAAAAAAAAAAAAAAAAAAAAAAAAAAAAAAAAAAGATAAGCAATAAATAAAATAGAAAGTGCTTGTAATTTCTCATTGTTTGATGCAAGTTGTACTTACATAAATTGTGAAAAATCGAAATATAAAGTTACATTTTATGAAGCTTTGATATATGACTTCAACAAAACAAGATCAATTTACTAATAGAGAAGATAAGATAAAGAATTAACAACTTGGTTTAGAGAAAACAAGGAAAGTTTTTTTAAAGATTTTATGGTTATTAAATTAAATTCTCTTATAATGAAAAATTTAAAATAAGGAAAGTAGAAAAAATTTTTAAATTAATTCGGATTAATATTAGAAGTATTTTTCAACGTCTATTTTCAAAGAAAGCATTTTATTTTTTAATTTAAAAAATCATAAGTGTGTTGTGTTCCATCGGGATACGGCTCCAAGACCTTTAAATCCATTGTTCTATTTTTTTGAAAAAAAATGAAAAATGGTACTGGAGTGGAAGCTAATGTCTTCGCTCGCAAAAGATTTATATTTAAATATTTATTAGAAAATGTGGTCGTTTTTTACAAACAAACATATTGTTACGAAACTGTAAACATTGTATGACTGTCTTATACTTTAATTACTTGTTTTAATATGCTATTAACATATAGTTTGAGAAATCACTATCTAAACAATGCCTATTCTGTATAAAAACAGCATTTTTCAAAGCTGAAAAGACTAAAATCTAAGACAACTTGGTGATAGAATTATTTTCAAATTAAAGACACTAAAATTCAACTCACATTTTTGAAGTTCCGAGTCGATTAGAACAGTAAGAAAGCCGAGTTACCACAGGCTCTCTCTATATCTTTAAAACTTCCAAAGAGGAGTATTCAAAGAGCTGCTGAAGAGGTATAAATATCAGCCTGAACCAAGTAATGAGTTAATTGAAAATGAAGTGGGAAATCAGATCGAATAAGCTGAGTATAAAATACAGCAGCTATAAAATAAGCTGAGCTATCAGATCGGAAAATTGCTTTGTTTATTTTCTATATTATACAAACTGTATCGTTTTCATGGCCTGTGTAAAAGCTTTGAGCTATAGTATTTACTGTCAATTTGTGACCGAAAGAACTGTTAATAGATTGTTTATTTACGAGTAAACCTATGTTTTTTATTTCTGCATTATCTTATCTTCGTTGCCCAGAAGAAATCATAATTATTAATGTTTACAGTAAGAAAAATTATGGAATTTGCTATTACAAGTATCCAAGAATGGTTTGAAATGTAAAAATATCTGTAATGTTATTACATCACAGATATATGGAACAGATTTAAAAAGTTTATAGAAAAATACTGAAAATTTATTTACTAGTTGTAAATTGTTTTCTGTCATTCTTTCAAATATTGCTTACAATTCAAATGTTGATTTTAAATAGTTTGCTTATTTCAGAAGTCATAAAATTGCATAATTTTGAGAAAAATCAGATAAACCAAATTTCTACACAATTTTACGAATTATTAATTTTTTAAGCAAATTGTATGTTTATTAAATAAATTAATTTGTAATTTAATGCATTAATTAATTTATTAAATCAATTTATTCATTAAACTCCGTTAATCTGCGCTTTAGGTCCCCTACTCTGCCAACTTGGCGATAAATGCACCAAGCGTGGTAAACCAGACGTTTTTATACCTAATGAGCTCTTTATGACAACCTCCGGAGGAAATAATTTGCGCTTTTTCGCGCATGCTCATTAATTGGTTTTTTCTTTTAGTATTTTCATTGGTCGTTAATTAGTTTCAGTTTGAAAAATCGGTCATTTTCATTGGTTGCTAATTAGTTTAAAACCGTTAAAAATAGTATTCCAATATCGCCATGGCAACAGCGTTTTGTAAACCCGCCAAGTACGGGATCCACAGAAACACTTTCGCCAAGATAGCAGAGTAGGGGACCTAAAGCGCATTTTCACCTTAAACTCATAAAATTTTACCAAAAAGAGGGAAAGCAGTAAAATTTCCATACTACATTGCATTACTCTCAGAGAAAGTTCCAAAGAAAGTCAGGTAAATTCTTATCAGTTTTGATAAGGGCCATTTAACAACTCCTTATATGCTACAATTTAAAAACGCATATTTTTACTGCTGCCACTTTAGTATCTCTAGATTATTATTATCGCAAGTTATATATTCATTGAACTTGCTGTTTATATTTGTCTTGATCATTACTCTTAAAGCCTATTCTAGAAAAAAAGATGTAAATTGGAATCTATATAAAAAGAATGAGCAAAAAATAAATTTTATTAAAAACAACTCATTTATTTTATAACTTGTTCTCTCAAATTTATTTTGTCTACTTCTTTTGAAACTACAATAAATGAGCTACTTGATGTTTGAAAGCGTAATTCAAGTATTTGTTTAAAAAAATAATTGTTATTACATTTAACTAATTCAGCTATTTTTCAGTTATGAAAAATTTAAATTGGCCACTTTTAATAAGAAATAAAATTTAGTGAGAATACAGATTTCTATGAAAAAGAAAATGATTTGTTTTACTTCATTCGAAAATACTAAGATTAAATATAATGCTATTGCATTAATACACACAAAAAACATTAAACTATATTCTAAATAAACAATAACAATTTAAGATTCTAACATTTTTCTAGACTTAATTGTTGAATATGTGATACAATCACAAAATTTTGTCAAAGAAGTTCACCGTTCCCTGATAAATGGAAAGCGGTCTGTAGATTGTAAGATCTCAGATTTGATCCCAGCCATTATTGAATGACAGGAAATGAAAATTGTGCTTCTGCCTTTTTCGTGCATATTTGTTGAAGTGTGTGTTTGGAAGTCGTCCTGGTTTCCACCCTTGAGATACTTGAGTACAAACTACTATCTAAAAAAAATCTCTTCCAGAAAATAATAATGTAGTTTAAGTTTTCAACTACTTGTTGTCAAAAATATAACCAGCAATTTACTTCAAAACAAATATTATTTATTGAGACAATACAATATAGTTTTGAGCATATTTTTGTATGGTAATTCTATTTTAGGGTACACCTTGATTTTCACGGTGACCGGGATAAATTGATAAATTATTTTTTAAAAAACAGTTAAAACTGAGAAGCAACCATACACAACTTCAATTTCGGTTTGTATTCGAACCGCGTGAAATAGTTCTATTTTTTTCCAATTTAAAAGTTGTAAAAAAAATGTTGACAAATTTACCGAGGAGTAACGTTTTATTTTTTCAGGAAAAAGATGTATTCCCAATCATTAGAAAGTGTGTTTATGAACACGAAATGAAACTATTTTTAAAGTGAAGTATGTGAAGGTGCAATGTGAAAAGCTGTCTACAAAAAAAAGAGACTTTTATTCGATATTTGGTTTAGTGGTTCCAGAAAACCATTCTTAACTTGCACTGCGTTTCATGTACTGCTGGGAAGAGGAATTAACATCCCTCAAGTGCAGCGATAAACAGCAAAACATTTGTCAAAATATTATGATTGATTAGAACAATTGTGTGAGGGAGGTTTGTTCTCTAGATATACTTCAAAAACAGGTTTACTAATTGGTTATCCTGCAAAAACAGTCTATATTGAAGAAAGCTTGTTCGTGCGCCAAAAAAAGCAACTCTTGCAGTGTACTTCCACAACAATAGATACTCGGCTGATTATGCCTTGAAAGTATATATATAGTGAATGTTTTCTTGACTGAGAAGTAAATATACTAATATCCATAATTGTAGTCTATGTAGTGGAAAGTTCGACAGTTTATTAGGATTCTCCGATAGCCTACAAAATGGATCAGCTTGAAAATGCTGGGTACAGACATTTAATTGTGAATCATTTTAATTTTGTTGATCCAACAACGGGTGTTAACATTAAAAATGTAGAAAGTTTGTGGGGCTCAGTTGAGTGTCAAAACAAGAGGCAAAGAGGTATGAGAGGTCACCATTTAGATTCTTATCTTACAGAATTCATGTGCTGAAAATCATATGAAAAAAGAAAAGCCATTTGATTTCATATTGAAAGAAATCGCTGAGATATGGAGGGCAGTGTGAATGATGGACTCGTGGATAATCTTGGAGTCGTTTTCATCCCGGTCGTTGTGGAAATCAAGGTGTACTTTTTTTAAGACATCCTATCCCGCTTTTTCCACATTGTCATATTGAAAAGTTATTAAATAACATATAAAATTAAATATGCATTACTTAATATAATACTTAATTTTTTATAATTTTCAATCAATGAAACATTTACTGCCAAAATCAAATACATTAGCTTGAACATTCTTTATGAAAAGTTTACGCAAGAGACTCTCCAAAATATAAACAAAGAATTGTGCTTATCTAATAAAACACCATCGTTTTTATGTAGTTTTTCCTAGTTACTAAAGTCTTCTTAATATTTATTTAGATTATTTACTTTAATCAATGTATGATCTTTACATACCTTCACTTAAGTGGTACAATCAAGAGTATCCTGTCTCAATTCATTCTTCCAACAATGGAAACAGTTCACCTTTTTCATAATATTTTTAATACTTACTTAGGAATAACTTTGATATACCCCCAAAAACTTAGCGCCAAATCTGGCACACCCTACGGACTTTTTAGGATTGCTGTTTCTTATTTTGATGTTGCCAATTTAGGTGTTTTCAGCTTTTAGGTTTTTGCTGTTGTCTTGTATTTTGTACCATTTTTTTAGTTTTTTTTAAGTGTTTTTGTTATTAATTATTTGTATTTAGCGAGAATCTATCTTGGTGAGAAAAAAAAGCTCCAAAAAACAGGTGTTTTGCTTAGCGAGAAAAAAAGTTGCCAAATTTCCGATTTGGGGGGTATATCAAAGTAGTTCCCTAACTTATTAAACATAAATCCATTTATGATAGAAACTTTATCTAAGTTAATAAGGAATCATTGAATAAAGTTGACTCCATTTATATATAAAATTTACTTTCAAAAAAAGTTCATATTCAACACATGCAAAAATAACTTCAAATTACACTTTAGTCAGTCTGTCAATCAATTGTGAATCTAATTATAAAACTTAAGAAACAAAAAACTTCATTATAATATCATAATTGTATGTAATGATGAATATTGACAATTTATAGTTTTTTACAGTTAGGGTTTTTACATTGTGACTTTATGATAAATTAAGTAGCTTAGAAATACAAAAGTATGGCGGAAAAATTACTTTTTTCGTGTGACTGTTTTCTTTGTTTTTCTTATTTTTTTCTTTGTGACAGTTTTCTTTTTCTGGTTTGTTATTTGTTTTTTGTTTGAAAATGTCTCAATTCGTGGTTGATCATTCTTCCTCGATCCAGCTTCATACGCTATTCTCCGACTCACGTCATCAAGTGGGAAGAAGCGACTTTCTGGAAAAATAGCTCTTTGAAAAAGTGAGAAAAATTCTCTGTCACTTTTCAAAGCATCGTTTAAATGTCGGGGCTGTATCCTTGGCGAGCCACTGTCATTCAGAGCAGCATTCAATGCTAATTCTAATATTTCAGCTGTTAAATATTGGAGAACTGCAGTTAAGTAAATACCGCCAGTCTTACTAATTCTGTTAGATATTCCCCGAACTCTTAACATGGTTATAACTCTGGCCACTGGAAAATCTAACCCACTCTTTAATGAGTCCGAAATTTTATTTGGACCTCTATTGTTTCTTGAACTCATTAGTTTTTCTTTTTAAAATGTGAAATTCGGTATTTTTAATCATTGAATTAATATTTTCAGAGAATTGTTGAGATTTAATTTTGATTTGATTTTTTCCACGCCGTTCTTTTTATTTTAAAATGTAATGCTGATGCCAAGCCTAAAATTTTCATTCCGTTTGCTGTGGAAAAGTTTCCAGCGTTTTCTAATGTAATTGAATGTACGCAAGTGCGCTTTGTTGTCCGGTTAAATGGAAAAACGAGAAAAAATGATGCAAAAATGTTTCTAATGTATTTAATTTCAAAGTTTTGAGCACATATAATATTTTTTTATTCTAATGTTTCTTTTAATATAGAGGTGATCATGATTTGTTTCTCGAGAAAACGAAATTTGTTGTTATTATGAGAAGCAATCCTTGTCTAGATCTAAACTATGCATTACTCAAAATCGGGTTTGAGTTCAATACTCACCATGCAAACAGAAACATCCGTCAAAATAATTGGATGGAAAGAATAAATTCATCTTCACTTTTTAAAAATCCTCTCAAAATAGTTTTTCTGAGCTGATCAATAATAGTTTTACAGCAAGTTTTGTAATCTTTCCAAAACTCTTGCTTATATTTATCAGCATGATAATTTTCACGGCCATTTTCAATTGTAATACATGTAATGACATCTTTAGAAGATCAAATTATTTGTAAAAATTTCTCTCGAACAAATAATTGATTTATATGCCTCCATAGCAATATCTATGAACTTATATGTAAATATTTTGGTTTCAAAGTTAAATTAAATAATTCTTGTACTTGACCGCAAGAAAATCCCATCATCACTTGTATTAGCTATGTACTTTTTATTTATCTGAATTTGAAACTGAAAAATATTAATAAATCAACTGAAATAGAAATCAACTGAAAAATATTAATACAACATTAACTTCCATTATATTATGAATAGTTATGCTTCTTTATGATTTTTAATAACAAAATTGATTAAAATTAAATGTATATATTTAATGGGTTATTCAAATAGAACCAAACATATCAAAATTTCGTAGCAGGAAAATAAATATTAATATAGAATTCGGAATATTGTTGCATCATTTGAAAATCATGTTATTTCTTCTACATCATGTTACTATATCTATTAGTAACATGGAAATATTTAAGGTTTCGGATGAAATTAATAAGGTTTCTGAATTTGGAATGGAAATATAACGAAAAACTGTAAAACAACGTACGCAAAAGTTTAGTAAGTACCTGATAGTTTCTGAAAAATGAGATTTATCAGACAAGACGAAGGAGGCAAAATTCTTTTTAAATTTTTTAAGAAAGAAAAATTTGCAACACTTTCAAAATGGAACAAAATTTAAAATTCTTAAGAAGTGATTCAAATATTTAAGATGTACTCTTTACCACAGAAGAATATTTTAAGTGAAAGATACAATTTTTTATTCTATTTTTAATATGATAGCCAACACATTAAAAATTACAATACTGAAATTAAAACCCTAACATCTTGTGTTTTTATAATTGTTTGTTTCAATTTGTTTTAACCGCCAGTTATGAATTTGGTTATCAAGATAGAAAATACCGTGTTAGGAATAAAAGTCTGATTTTTACAAAAAATTCGCTTACAAATCTTTAAGAGAAAGGTTTTGGAGAGAACCAAGCTTAAGTCTGACAAAAGTTATTGAATTTCTCTGTGCAATAGATAAGCAAGGAACAACTAAATATAGAGAAAAGAAATCAAAATATCACCAACCAAATTAAATTGTTCAAAGGAAAGAGAAAAATTGAAATGACAAAAATTGAAGTGTGAAAAAATGCTTAATGGTGATACAATTGAAGTAGAGGACAACATTCAATGGCAAGCTCTTGGGAAACTAGAAGCAGGACAAAGTCAGATAAAAGTGACTTGATAGCTGATTGTGAGTACACCTGGAATTCTTAGACTTTGCAACAATTTCTAGCTCGGATTCGGCATCCAAGAGGATCAGCCAAAAAATGGCCATATCGTACCACTAATACCAATGACCGGTATTTGTCATTATGCGCACGAAGGAATAGAGCTACTACTCAGGCTGAACTCAGATATTCCCTCGCTGCAAACTCTGGAAGGTGATATCCAGATCAACAGTGCGTCAAAGACTTCATGAACGTGGTCTTTATGAGAAGAGGCCAGTCATTTGCATTCCGCTCACAACCTTCATTGTTGGGAGCATTTTCAATGGGCACGTCAACATACTACTAGAGGCATGATCATTGGACGGCTGTTCTCTGTACGGATGTACGGATGAGTCCAGGTTTTGCATTGAAGACGATAGTAAACGCATTTTCATTTCAGAAGAACGTGGAACTTATTTTCATCCATCAAACATCCGTGAAATAGATGCATACAAACCCAGCAGCCTCTGCATTCGGGTTGCTATCTCGCTGGGTTGACGTGCAATACTGCATGTCTTTTCCTGTGGAAATATTAACACCTATAGAGATAACATCCTGAAAGCTTATAAACACCCTCATGTCGGGTTAATAGGTGATACTTTCGTTTTGCAGGATATTAATGAGAAGCCACACAGGGCTCGCATTGTGAATGCTTATCTTAAGCAGGAAATAATTGAGCGCTTGCTGTGGCCACTTCGATCATCAAATGTTATCCCAATCGAGCTTGTTTGAGATGTTCTGCGATGATGTATAGCTGCTCTCAATCTCTCTTCTATCCTGAGACCCTAGTCAGGTTTTCAACAGCTTTGAAAAAGCAATAGCTCGTACTTCCTACATAATTAATAGACGGCATAATTGAGAGAATCATACACTGCTGCATGCACTGCATTGTTTGTCGGGGGGATCATACCCCGTATTTAAAGCACTTTTGCAATACCAAATTTACACCTCCCGTTTGTTCATTGTATACATATAGTAATTATTATAAGACCATAATTATCGGGTGATTTATTTTTATTTTATTTTGTACATTACTTTATAGTGCATAGTAAGTTCCCTAGTAGCAGAGGCTTATTGGTATTACACTGGCCATTCACCGGTTCCATTGGCAACTCATTTTTCACCAAATTTTCTCATCGGTCCGAGCCCGGTATCTTATACATGAAAAGGTCACTGTTTTTTCTACCGCACATTGTGCTCGACATCGTCATCGGCTGTTGATTCAGTGGTCACTAAGCGGCAGCCGTGGTATTTACCAAAGAGATTGAAGAAACGAATCATGCGTAGACTAAGTAAAAGGTGTACGCATGCGCGGCCGCCATATTTGAAAAGCATTGTGTTTACCATTTCTTTTTCTACTACTAGCTATATTTGCGCTCTGGAATTAGCTATTATTAATTATATCATTTTTAGCAAGCATTTATAACAGAATATTTTGGTAAGTACTATCAATTCTTTTAAATAAATAACAAGTACATATCTTTAAAATGCCTATTTATTTAATTCTGTCACTTTGTAAACATGTATTTATTTTGCACTGGTAAAATGTAAGTCCGAATAAGAATTACAAATAATATGTTTGAAATAATATTAATTTTACTGTGTACTTTAGTCTATTTATTGTTTTTAGTTTATAAATATGTATAATATTAATAATATATGGTAATTAAAAACCAGTATTGAAAATTTTTATGCATTATTGCATTGTGCTCCATTGATCCAGATCAACAATGAAGTGCCACAATTAAAGATTTCAAAATATTTAACTCTCTATGTAACAAATCAAATATCTTTAGCAATTCTGTACCTAAAGAGAAATTAAAAATGCTTTTTTTCAAACATAATTTAACTCTTGTTATAAATGGCATATTAAATGTACTTAAATCTTATTATACAAAATTGCCAGCTAGAACATTACTCAGTACACTTTCTTATGTTTCTGTATCTAAAATTCAAGAAGGTGAGTATATCCATTTCACTTTAAAAAATACTATTAAATTGTAATTAATTTTAATTAAATAATTTTCATGATTTATTACGTGATAAAATTAAGAATTTTAAAAGTCCCATTTGTAATTAAATTGTTGAAATTAGTCCATGTTTAATTTTTCAGTACAATTTGCATATTAATTTTGTATTAAATGTATAACCAAGATATTAAAGTCCAAGTCAAATAAAGTTGGGTTGCTTTTACTGTGTGTGAATTTGTGCCTTTACAAACTATTGAGAATATGGAGTCTTTTAATGTTTATTTAGTTGATTTTTTTTAACTTAAAGATTTAACTTTTTTGAAGAGAATTTTAAAAATCTGGTGCGTATAATATTTAATAAATAGCAAAAATTAATGAAATATGTAGTAAATATCCAAGAAGAAAATGTTAGTTTCACTGTTTTCCTTGTTAGTCAATGATAAATATTAAGGCATGAATAAAAGCAACACATTAAGCTATGATAGATTATTTGTATAATATATAAATATATATATTACACATATTAATACAAGGAAAAATAATCAAACCATTTTAGTGTAAATGTAAACAATATGAAAATTGTATGTTTGAAATTAAAAGATATTAAAGTATGTGTTTTTATATTTTTTGCAACAAAAATTATGTTTAAAATTTTTATTGTAGAAATTATTTAAAAGAAATAATTCCAGAGACCTGGTTTGGGTTTCATCTTTCTTGGAATTTTTCCTCTGACTTAATGTAAATTTCAAAGTAATTTAAGCAATCTGAATGTATATAAAAAAAAAAAAAAGGAAAAAAAAAGTTTTATAAATAAAAAAAAAATAAAAACATTTAGTTGATAGGTAAATAAGCATGAACATGGTTAGTAGGGTTGAGGAACTAAAACTTATGTTGAAGTTTATAATTCTAATAGTTTATTATTTTCAGCTGACTGTTTTGACTAATAAAGGTGGTACAAGCTTGAGTGATGTTATTAGACCAATATTGATGGAATTTAGAACAAATGATTTGTCAAAGCAGTATAACTGGAAGAAGATAAATTGTAAAACATCCATTTTCCATCTTCCAGAATGTTATAAATTTGATAACAGGTTAGTATTTTATATTTAAACTTTTTAAATTTTACTGCTTGTAGAAATTTTAAGAGTAATATAGTGCAATATGAAAACATCATTAAATTCAAATGTAACGATTTATTTATAATAATTGCATTTAATCTAAATATTTCAGAACCATAACTATTGTACTAATAATAAGAATACAATATTTCATAACTTTCTGTTTTAATTTTTAATTACATTTTTTTTGAGTTTGTCATGTTTGTTACTTAGTTAGGGAAAATAAATATTTTCTATTTTTTGTTTATGCTTTGCTTATGCAATTTTTAAAATGCTAAGTTTTTTAATTGGATCAAAAGAATGATTGTAGTATATGGATTAACTTTACATCTTTTCTTTCTAAATTTAAACGTTATTTTTAATAATATTTTAACTTTGTTTATTTTTCATTACATTTCCATGTAATGTTTAAAATTGTTTTGTACATAAAATTTAATATTAATATCAATTATAAAAATGTTTGAAATGTTGATCTCACTTTGTTTCTTAATATCACATTATTTATATAAGCAATTTTTGTTTCATTTTAGCTTCTACTTGCCACCATGATAGCCATATTACAGATGTTGATGTACAGCAATACATTAAAAAAGGGCTGTGTGCACCTGACAGAGATGGGGATAGAATGTTTAAAAAGAGCTTTAGAAAAAGTACAGTCTAATGTATAAATAAATATAGTTTAATAAGTGTGTTTGTAATAATATGTCTAATATATAATATGTAATAAAAATAATAAACCTTTATCTTTTGTGAACACTTTATTTTTTGATTAACTTTATAAATATTAAAATTGAGAGTTTAACAAATATTAAAATAAAAAGTGCAATCACATTCACAAATAGGAATGCATTTATCTGAGAATATAACTGAATTTTTAATCTTATAACAATAATAAATTTATTCTTATTACCAAAAATTTGTATCTCATTTTTTTATCACCCATAGCTCTGTAAATATCAAAAATGAATTCAACTAAGACCATAGAATCAAAGTCTCTGTTCTAAATTAAAACATAATCAATGTTGTATTTTAAATCTATCAAAGCCTATAGTTTAGAAATGTTCTATGATAATATATTTTTGTGATATATTGGAAGAAGGGTTAAATGAATAACTTATGATTTTAATCTTAATTTTCAAAATTAAATTTCTAAATGAATTTAACGAGGACTTATTAAAATAATATATATCTTATAAAAGCAATAAAAATTTTCAGACTTCTACAATTAAATTTCAGGTGGAAGTTTGAAAAATCTTAACAATTGTTTTTTTTTAATCTACTAATTTAAATTTTATTTTTCCTAATATGGGGGGGGGGAACTTGATAAATAGGGTCTCAAGAAATTTATTGAACTTTTCCTATCATCAAAAAATTAAATTTCTAAAACTGAAATTATATACTAAATCTGACAACTTCGTGGCATTCAATAAAAGTTATTAAAAATACTAGAATGTGTGTCCAAGTGTGAAAAAATATTCATTTAAATATACTATCTAAATTTTTTAAAGTATTAAGTCTTTCTACACAAACATTATTATATATGAAAAAAACATAAATAAAATGGGTTTTCCTTAGTATTGTCAGGCTTATAAAGCAAAAATACACTATCGTTAAAAAGTTTATTAAATGATAGTGTATTTTTGATGTATAAAAGCAAAACAACAGGTTTGCTATCCGAGTAGAATTTAAAATTGCATGGCATAGTATCATCGCAACACTCACTGCCTTTTCATCGAACCGAATGAAACTCATCGGCCCATTTGCCGTAAACTCATCGCACCGGTCACTTTAATTCACTGGGAAATGATACCGCAGCCGCTCCCCGATAGAGGTGACAAATAGTGCACTGTTCCATGCACTATTGCCGCACAGGGCCCGGTGAGTTTTCATCATCCTGAGGCGTTTGCCCAATGACCGCCCACCGTTGTATTGCTACTAGGGTTTAATTAAATTCCAATCATAACTTTTTGCGTTATCATCAGTTTTTGTGATTTTTTTCTTAATTTATGATAACCAGTGTAATTTGGAGCAATTTTAACAATATATCTTGACATTAAAATGTTACATATTGTAAGTTTAAAATACTCTCTTTCCTGTTCTTCTAATGGTCAAATAATTATGAAACAAAAAATAATGTTCTTATACATTTTTAGGTCTTTTTTCTATAGTAGTTTTTCACCAAGCTTTTAATTTTATGCCTTTTCATAGCTATTTCTTTTTAAATTACCCCCTCCCCCATTTCTCGTCATAATTTCACATTACAAAACTGGCGAACTCTACATAGCTTTTTAATATTTAATGAGCTTTGTACTCTAACTATGATAATTTTTTTTTCAGTTTGTATATATTGCTTTTCAACTCAAGGGAATTACTGTTTTTACACAAGCAATTACTACTAATATAACGCATAATGGGAGGTGTTGGCTATTATCAATACAAACACCGAAATCAACAATTTTCGTTAATCCGCAAACTACAATTACTAATATCACACCTTGAAAAGTTTCATTGCTTACTAATGATATATTTTATCTGTTTTGAGATTTTTATTTGTTAGTAACAAGATTTCTAAATTGTTAAGAGATGCATAAAATTAATGGGTTGGTGGAGCACCTACCTATAAAATTTAGCATTTTCAGTTAAAAGAGTAGTAAAATTTTTGTAACGTTTAACCGGGAAAAAAAAAAAAAAGAAATTGAAATTTGAAAATGTTATCAATAAATGTTAATACACAACACAACAGTAGTGAGCATGAATATGTAACGCGCGGAATTCGAATTCACCGTTTTCTTTTTTTATATTTATAATTTAGTTTTCCTTATGTTTTAACCTTAAATCTTCACCACGATGCCTCTAAAATATTTCAATCAAGATAAAGAAGATGAAATTACAAAAATATTATCTGAACTTAAAGTTTTAGGTGTTAAAGTACCAAAAGTAAAAAAATTCAAAAATATTGCTGTGAAACAGGTAGATTATTATTCCGACTTATTGTATTTATCTTTATTCTTTCATTTATTGTCATTTCTTTTTTGCTATCGCATTTTTACTCCAGAATCTAAAAAAAAAAAATAATCTTGGCTGTATCCCAGTGTACGGTACGCTATTTTTATACAATTAATATAATTATACAATATACAATTAATATAATTATATAATATAAAATTATATTATTTTATTGAAGTAATGTAACTTTATACAATATTATATACAATTAATTAATAATTATATTTATGCGTATCGTACAAGGAGCGTACCCTTCACTGGGAATTAACCAAAATCTTTCCTCAGCTGTGACGAAAATTAAGGGAGAATTTTAAAACTGAATTCTATTTCTTGAACTGTTGTAATTGTGTATTTTTAATTAAATGATACATCACCCTCCTTATATTTTTTTCCATTTTGTTGCATTTATTAACCACTCTTGTATACTTACGTAATTTTTTTTATACCATATTCTGACATAGTTTTCTATTGTTCAAAATAAGACTGTTTTTATGCTTTGAAATCTTTTACTCGTCTGAAGGGAATTTTAAATAAACTTTAAGATATTTTATTTCGTACTTAAAATTTGTATTTTTTAATGTATTAATTTGTACCTTATATTAGTCTTAATGGGCCAACAAAGATCTGGTGATTTGACCAGGGTTCACCAAATTGCATTAAATCATTACTAACAACACTTCAATTTATTTGTCTACATGATTCAATTTGTTTTTTTTTTTTTTTATTTAATACCATTTAATTTAAAATTAGGTTCTTATGTTTTTGAGTCGCCACGCCAAAATTAACTATTATTCATGGTATTTTAAATAATTATTTTCAAATGAAAAACTTAAGTAAGAATAATTGCTTACATTTGCTGTTATGATATATTGCTGAAGTTCCAACGACGATAATTTGGGGTAGCGCAAAATTTATTTCAGTAACGCTAATTTATTTCAATTGGTGAAAATGCGCTTTAGGTCCCCTCCTTGGCTCGTTTTCAAAAATACCGATGCCATGGCGAAAATTCTACCACTATTTCTATGTGAAATTTAATTGGCGACCAATGAAAAGGCTAAAACAAACGAGTAATTACTGAGCATGCGCGAGAAAACGCTTCAAATTCGTGAGTTGGCGAAGTAGGGGACCTAAAGCGCAGATTAACCTTTCAATTTATTAGAAATTAAAATTTTTAGCTAATTAACAAATGTAAGACTTTTTTTAAATATTAATTGTTTTTGTTAGCAGCTCTTAGTATGATTTAAACAGGCTTCATAAGTTTTGCAAGTATTGGATTAGATTGTTTATTCTTGTGGAAGGTTCCAATCCCATTCCAATTACAGCCACTGTTAAACTATAAGAGATAGATTTTGCATATTTCATAAGTTATTTAATTAATAAAACTAATTCATTATATATTTATGGGATTATATATTTGGTGCTAATCTACACTGAACCCAAAATATTTTATATTTTATAAAAATTATCAATACAATTTTGTGAATTTTCTTCATGATTTCTTAAAGTTAAAACAAAGTTGTATAGATATGTATGATTATTTAAGTGGTTTTTGTTGTTACTTTTTTGTAAAATTTTGTTCATTATAATGTATTTTGTATAAATAATACAAATTTTTATGTATTAATTAAACTGATAACCAGTCTGCTTTTCTACTTATTTATTTCTGACACATGCTAATTTTAATCAATCTTTATCAATATTTAACATTACAATGTTTTTTTATCTTCTGTTTTAAGTAATATGTAGGCATTTGGATCCACGAGACAGATTTCATTGCACCTAAAAGTGCCTCTGAAATATCCCTCTTTCTCTATCATTTGGTATAATTTATGTATAAAAAATATATTTATTATTTTGATATTTATAAAATAATAAATACTGCATCTTCATTATTTTTATGGTTTATTACTGAAAAAAGTAGGATTTTCTTGTATATTATTATTGAGTTAAACTTTTTCACCTTGTAAAAAAAAAAGCATTAAATCTTTCATTTTAAACTACAATCTAATTATTCTACCCCAATTCCTATAAAGAGTTTTCTAGAATTAGTATTTTTATTCTAAATGATTTTTAATGCTTCTTTGTCCCAAGTAATTAAATATCCTTCTTTTTCATTATATTAATGTACAAAAACTAGTAGAGCTTTGAACAGAATTGTGAAAAACAAACCTGGGGGTTACCTACACCAACAGTTCTTTAGATAAATCTCTTAACAAAAGCAGTGCTTTCATTTTATTTCATATGGAAAAAGACCTAAATGTAAAATCAATACTTGTTTAATTGTTTCTAACTTCACCAGTCAACTCCTGGCAATTAACATAGCTCTCCTTTTTAACCTGACTGACTTGCAAGCGATAGATACTTCATAAGGACTGATATATCTTTCAAATTCTAAATCAACATTAGAGGCCATTATTAATGACTAACGTCGTCTCATCTATAAATTATCTACTCGAGTGGCCCCCCTTTTCCATTGAAAGAGGAAATCGTATGCTTCATTGCATACCTGAACATTTAAATATTAAAGAAAATGAGTTGCTAACAATGATGAAAAAAATTAGTAGAAGAGAGTAGGCCAAAGAAGTCAGAGTTAACTTAGTACAACAACAATCATGGCTAGCTTAGTACAACAATCACAACAACATCAACAGTGATGGAAACACTGTAGCCAGATTTAAACTTGCCTCACTCCTTTAAAAATCCACTCATCACAGACTTTGACATCCCGAGAACCCTAACATCTACATTGGTAAGATTAAGAACCCATTACCTGAAGAACATTAGGATACATCCTAATGAAAACAATTATTACATGCCATGCAAAAGGTGCCCAGATGTCTAACTGCTCACACCAAGACACATCTTTATCTTTTAGAGATCTAAAGCTTGGTTTGATATTTACTTATGAACCAACAAGGTATCCTATATTGCCAATATGCTCCCGATTTTGCAACAACAGTTGTTGTCACTTTTGGTGGCGTCTAGTGATTTTTACTTTCTTTTCCTGGGTCCATGAACATTAGAGCAACAAAAGCTGGTTTCTGTTTATAATTAAATATATTTGTGGTTTTTAGCTATTAGTTTTCTTAAAATGCAAACTTAAATTAAATTAGCAGTTAATGGGTTCATATATCCTATATTTGAATAATTCTTATAGGATTGTTTGTCAGTTTTATAAATTTTCTTACAAACTCTGCACATCTTTTTCAAGCAGTTTTACTAGTTTATTCTGCATCACACACAATACTTACCATGTTATTACTTACAACATATCTATTTAAATCTTAGATTCTTTGGAAAATTAGACATTTACTATTCCTTTGTATTTCTTTTAAAGGAATAATGGTTGTCATCAGAAAAATCACTTTGGATGCATATTAAAATTTTTTATTATTAGATCAAAAATCAGTCATTTTACTTTAAAATTGATTAAAACAATTTCTTACCCTAGTATAATGTAATGTTTTGGTAACAAGGTGTGATATTGGTTTGGCAAAAATGGTTATTATAATATAAATGGTTATTGTAATGATAATTATAATTAAAATGGTTATTATATATATATATACATAAATGTCAAAATTCATACAATTAAAAATGATGATACAAATGCTATATAACTCTTTTTGGTGCATTTTGGAATTTAGTGAACTTTTTGGCAGATTTTTCTTTATATCAAAAAGATCAAGAATACTAAAAATGTTCAACTGCCGTCCATTTTCGCAATACTTGTTATGAACCTTTTCAGAATATGGCTGTATCCCAGTGTACGGTATGCTATTTTTATACAATTAATATAATTATACAATATACAATAAATATAATTATATATAAAATTATATATTTTTATAGAAATAATATAATTTTATACAATATTATATACAATTAATTAATAATTGTATATATGTGTATCGTACAAGGAGCATACCATTCACTGGGAATTAACCTCAGAATACTTTGTTTTAGCTATGCATTTTCATTAGCTTTAGTGTAGTAATAATTCAATCATTCAAACAATTCTAATATTTTCTGATTTTATTTGTTTTTGTTAATAATCAGATTAATTTATTTAGAAAGTAGCTATGATATAACAACTATGTCAAGATTTGCAATATATTTAGTTACCCAAAACTCAAAATTACACCAGAAACATTATACATATCTCTGCTAAAATTATCATACATAAAAATATCACATTGAGGTAAAATAAGACTACAGTTTTCAATTTTAACTCAGTGACACATTTGTAAAAATTTGAATGTCTGCTAAAGAAAAAAAGTTAGTTTTTGTTCTGCATTTTACATCTACAGTACTTTTTGTTCAAGAATTTTCATATATTGTAAATAAATCCATTTGAATTTCAAATCTTAAATCATTTGTTTTATGACCATCAGACAGCATCTATTTTAATTATATTTTCAATATTTAAAGTAAATATTTTTATAAAATATAATTTGAATGTCTAAGAATATTCTACAATACTACTCTGATTCCCATTGATTAATGTTCATTTATAAATTATAATAAGTATAAAAATTGAAACTCTACATATTCATTATTAAACAGGAAAAATGTGCTCAAGAAACAGGCAATAAAATATTTGGAGCTAATTTAAGTGACCAAGAATGGACATCAAATGGAGAAACTTCAGTGCCAAAGTATGTTTACATAAGTCTATTTTACATGATTTATTATTTTTCCCATATCATGTGTAAATATTTTATATTTATGAGTGCTTTCTTTTTATCTCTTCTATCTAAAACCAAAATAAATTACTAAATATAATTTTCATTCAAAAGAACTTATAATGTGAATCTATATCTTTTTGAAATGCTATAATTTATTTTTAATTCTATGTACATATATTTTCAATTGAAATAATAAGATATTGCAAGCATATAAAAAAAATAAACATTTATGTGTAAACATATATATATATATAATATGTATTATATTATAAGCTTATTATATTAGTTAATTACATACCTTTTTCAGTGAAAATGGGCTTTAGGTTCCCTACTTGGCGAGTTTTCAAAATCACACATGGCATGGCAAAAATTCTACCACTATTTCAAAGTGAAATTTAATTAGCTACCAATGAAACGGCTAAAACAAAAGAGTAATTAATGAGAATGCGCGAAAAAGCGCATCAAATTCGCGAGTTGGCGAAGCTGGGGACCTAAAGCGCAATTAACCCCTTTTTCAAGTCTAATATTTTAAATTGTCTAATTATTGTTTACTATTTATGAAAATTATCAGATAAAGAGTTATATTGCAGACATCATACCAAAAGTAACCTTAATTGATTATGATTTTAATCTTTTATATATATATATATATATATATATATATATATATATATATATATATATGTATATATATATATATACTAGAATAAAAATCAGTTTTACAATTTATTTCAATTACAGTAATTATATATTACCAAATTGAGATATAATATGAAATAATTTAAAAAATAAAAATAGACACTCAATAAACATTAGATTTTTAAAATCTTTTGGGGAGTACACACATTAATAGAAGAATAGAGATATTATTTTATTATGAGTGTATGACGTTTTTGAATTATTTTATGATAATTGTTAACAAAAGTATTGTGTGTGTAGATTTAAAAATACTTAGTGAATTTATTCATACATATTAGACTGCTGATAAAAGGATTTTCCTACCAAATGTCGATTAAGGTGAGTGTCCTGTGTTTATAGGAAGCCCATAGATAATTATTTCATCATATATAATGAAATTTTAATTGGCTTTATGAAAATTTATTAAACAAACTATGAAATTTGTGTGTAAGATCTGCCTATTTTTCAGGGCATTTTATGAATCAGCTGTAAATTTTCTATTTTTCTTGTCACAATAAGTTTATGAAATTTAAATAAATAAAAAATATAATTTTTTACTAAATCATAAGGCAAAAAGTAAATTAAAACTATTTTATTCACTATGATTGTCATTTTAATTACAAGTTAATTATTACAAGTTAATTTGGTTTGTGCTTACAAACAAAATGAGTAATTTAATCATTTGAATTGTAGTAAAATTTTTAAATAGCTTAATTATTATAACTATTATTGATTCATTCATTTTAGAAGAGTAGCTATGTGAATTATTAGTAGACAGTAGTACATGTAGACAATGGGCACACACACAAATAGTGAATCTTAAAGCAAAATTCTTGAGAAGATCAGGCCCCATGCAGGGTTGTGCCTTTGAAGAATAAAAAAAGATATGCATTTACTTTTTCAAATTTTAATTTAAAATAGGAAAATAATGTTTTAAATATTGATTTTTATCTAAAAACTTAATCACTTTTAGTTAATGTTTTTTGAAGTGAAGAGGAGTAATAAAATAAATAAAATAAAAATTGTATTTCTTTTGTCCTTTGCTTGGAATGAAAACTTTTTAATATTTTGTAGAGCCTAACAAATAGTATTAAATGTATAACTATTATCTGTGTTATATATATATATATTTGTGTGTGTGCTGAAGACAAGAATTGTGTAAAAAAATTATGCTAATTTATCTACCTAACCATAACTTTTAAATTTGACTGAAAGTACCATAAATAAATATATTTCTATATTTTCAAATCCTTAATGAATTCAAGGAGAGCAAGACAGAAAATGAAAGGTAAATATAATGGAAAAGCACTCACAAATTCTGAAAAAATGATTTTGCTACTATCAATTTGAAACAGCCGAAGTATAAAATACATGCAAATGTATAAACCTTTTTTTTTTTTTTTTTTTTTTTGACATTTAGAATATTATAGAAATGAGAGTTTGAAGAAATATTAAAGTTATATATTAATTATAATAAGACAGAGTTTAAATTTTTCTTAATATTTCTCATAAATAATATATAAATAATATGTATTTCTCGTAAATAATAATGCATGTATTATTTATACTTTGATATATTTACATGTCATTGCAATAATTATTGAAGCCTTCAAATTAGTTCTAGAAATGTTAAATATGATCACAATATAATTAAGTGTATTTAATTTTTTAAATCTATCAAGATTAAATTTGATCAGATCTGTATTAAGTGTTTTTAATTTATCATTGAATTTCTAATGAAATACAAGTTTTGTTTGTAATATAATATCTGATAAAACAATGTTTTTTTATAGCTGGATTTCAGGTGTACAAATATACTAAATCTTTAAACTTCTTATTTACAAATGTTACATATTTCTTTTTCAGATTCATTGAAATGGCCACTGCTTATTTACTTAAATTTTCAAAAAAAGAAATTGGAATCTTTCGAAAAGCAGGAAATGTCGCAAGGCAAAAGAAATTAAGAGTAAATAAAAAATTTTCACAATTTAATAAAAAATTATTTATACAATTTATTGTAAGTAACTAGTTTAAAAACCAAATTTTATCTGTATAGCAAATTACTTTTACTATCTGTACTGACTTTATATACTATTCTGTTCTGGACTGAAATATGAAAAAAGTTCTGAAATGGTTTCTTTTTTAATAAATTTATTCTACATTAATTAATATTTTTTAATTATTTTATTTATTTATTTCATGATAATTTACTATATTTCTTAATAATGCATCTGTATCACATATATTTTTTTGTTACTTATTATATGTATGTATTTTGAAATTTTCTAAATTTTGATTCTTTCTGTTTACTGTTCTTTTCATTAATTTATGTACTATCTTCCATTAATTTTTTAGCTTATGGGTTTTGAGGGCCACCTTAAGTTTGGATGCCTCTAGTGATATGGAAGCTACTTTAAAATTCCAGATCCTGTTCTAATTAGCTCTTGCAAAAATAAATTACTCTTGAGCTAAAAAAAGCCAGACCCAGTTTTTATTTCAATTGTTTAATTCTCAATTCAATGTTGATATGTAATTCATACTAATTTTAAAATGCATTGAAATGGAAATGACAGCAGTCCTGACTTAATAATGTAATATTTTATAGCTAAAAAGAGTTTTCAAATGTACCATAACTATTAAATTTGTTTTTAGCTTATCTTTTCCTAAGACATTTTGTGGGTGGAAACTAGTGTTTTGAGCAAAACCTATCATTACTATCATGAGTAAATATCATTTTTTCCTTATTGCAATTTTAACTGGAAGTTACAGATCATGATAACTGGTGAGCTTGGCCTGCTAGTAATTTGATAAATTTCTCCCCATTCATTCTTCAGTTTACCTCTTATTTATAAACTAATTGCCCATAAATTGAGGAAGATAAGGACAGTAATTTTTGAATTTTGATAGTTTTGATCACATATGTATGAAGATGTGTGATATACAAAATATTATAATAAAAGAAATGAAAGAAAAATAATAAATACTGAAAATAGTGACAATTTCTTTTCTTTTTTTTTTATTTCTTTTTTTTTTTAAACTTTATTTCTATTGAAGGTATTATAACATAATTATTTTACAATTCTAAATATTTATGTATCATTTAGCTTATTTTAGATTAATTCTATATACCCATGGGGGTATATAGAATTTTTTTTAAGAAAATAAAAAATATCATTTATCTTTTTTTATTTATGTTGTATCTCTTTATTTGATGAAAATTTCTAATTAATGTAAAATAAACATTTCTAATTCTATAAAAAGCAAAAAATTAATTTAAAATGTTGCAGTGCTTTCTGCTTGTGTTTGTAATAGTTTAGAATAATTATGTGAAAACAATTTACCATTATTTATCATTCTTGAAATTTTTAAGAAATGAAATGTTTATTTCTGTTATCTACATTACTATTTCATTCTAGCACTTTTACTTATAATTTATCACAGGTTTTAAAATTGAATACTTATATTACAGTCTCTGAAAATATATTTAAGACAAGTGCTATTTTAATATAAATGTTTCAATCATTCAAAAACTACAACAAAAATTTTCTTTGTCCTCTTTATACTGATAGGAATACATATTAGTTTCAATTGTGAAAAGCAAAATGAAGTAAATTATTGTTTTTAAGAAAACAAAGGGTTAGTTAGAAACTAATGTATTTGAACTAATCTCTTTCATTTTTATGACATTACTTAAGAAACATTAGTTTTAATGCTTAGTAAAAAGCTTTATTTGTTTGATAATTAAACAAAAAAAAATAAACTAATATTTCTAAGGTTCAATCAATTTAAAAAAGGGTGCTTGTATTTTCTTCAAAGAATGTTCAGTACAAAAAATATTTCTTACTATGTCCACTGGAACAGAAGCTAGAAGGTGAGCCAATCTTTAATGGGCTGATTGCCTTGAAAGGGATCTTGCCATTTTAAGAGTGATCAATTGGAAACCATGCCCAAAATAAAGAGACTAGAAAACTTTTGGAGGGTGCAGGGCTATTGTTCCACTGAGGCAAAGGAAGGAAGGATTTATATTTTCTTCTCAGAGTTAAGATCTGCATCATTGTTTACTTGTGAAAACTCTCTGAATCTCCCATTTGTATTTACAAAATTTAAGTTTTTGATAGTTATTGCTGAATTTGTTTTTCAGTTACAATTAGAAAATGGAGGAAGTTTGGAAGATTCTGAACCAAATGATGTTGCATGCTTATTAAAACAATGGCTGAGAGAAATGCCTGATCCTTTAATACCCCCTATTTTGCAGGACATGTTTATCAGGTAAATCATTCAAACAAAATGTATGAAAGTTAAATGTGTTTTAACTAAAGATTACATGGAAATATCCAAAAATATTTAAAATATTAAAATCAATCCTTCTTTAAAGATTAGTGTGAAAGTTTTATTTATTTACTTGATTTATTTTAATCATAAATAAAAAAAATTTTAATGTCATAAAAAATGAAGGCCAAGTTATTTCTTATTTTTGAATTGACGATAAGTCTGTTTCTTAAAAAATTTATGTTGAACTAGAAAAAAAGCAATTTTTGCAATCCTTTTATATTTGCACAAAATTTATGTTATTTTCTATAATCAAATTTTAATTCAGCAAACAATGATACTTACCATTAAAAAATTGTGTGCAGTGTTACAAGAATTGAATAACTAGAGATGAACATTAAATTATTAAGAGTAACATTAATTTTAAAAGTTTATTTTTAATTCAACAATTGACTCACTTCATATGATGTCATCGTCACATGTCAAGAATGCTCATGGACTTTTTTTGTATTTAATGCGCCTACCACTTAAACTGTATTAAATTGAATGGGTAAAAAGCAGTTTTGCACTGAAATTTATTTTGCCATTTTGACTATTTGTCGCCAGTATTGTCCATGATAAGCATTTCAATGAAATTAATTTCTTAAAGGATTTTGTTCTGGTAAGGATAAAATGGCATTTAAATTTGAGCTAAGTGGTTATTTTGGCAAAAAATTTGGCAACTGTTGATGATAAAATTGCATAATCTTCCTCGCTTCTCAGAGGATTTACCTTCTTTAGGTAAACATTGGTGGTGGCAACATTGGTTGGGTTCTACCATTTATTCTTGTTGACTTTGTTTTCACTGGTCTTGCATCTTATATGTTTGCTGTATGTGACATCATGTAAGGAGGAAATTGGTGTCCTAGGGTCACTCTGTGTTGTCTTTGGCCCAGGCTCATCTGTAGATGAATGTCTGAAGTAAACCCACTCTCAGTCAATCCGGTGGTGCTATTTTAAGGGAGGATTTTCTGCATGGATTTTGGGTAGTCTAGATGTGTCTGCTCTATCCTCTTCCTAATGTGTAGTACTATATTCTGTTGGTACCCCTAAGTTAAGTACCAAAGCTGGTTATCACCAGAGCCGGTAACAGAACTCTTTTCTTAAGTTCTGATGGGTGGAGGCCCATTAATATGAACATTCACCTTTTTCATGGGTACCAAAAATTGAGGCCGTGACGAGGATCTCAATTTTACTTGCGAGACTGACACTTTCCCAAAGTTCATATTCATCCAAAACAGAGAAGGTATGCTAAAACAAATTTTACCATTTTGAATACAATTACTTATAAAAACTCAAGCTGGAGAACCTACTAACATAAAGAAATTAAGAACTGGTGGTCTTCTAATTGAAGGCTCTTCGGCACAATAACCTATTTCTCTCTTATCTTTGAAATCACTTGGAGAAATTCCTATTGTAGCTTCTTGTCATAAAAAATTGAATCAAAGTTGTGTAGTTATTTCAGAAATAAACCTGTTATAAGTTCCTGTCCCTGAGATTCTAGAAAAACTTTGAGAACGAAAAATTTGTGATGTCCACCGAGTCACCATCCATTGTAGTGAAGAAATCATTCCTACTATACATTTAATAACTTTTGATTGTCCCAATCTTCCAAACTCTATAAAAGCAGGATACCTCATCTGCCCTGTAAGACCTTGCATTTCAAACCTTGTACAGTATTTCAATTGTAACAGGTTTGAATATTCTAAAATACACTGCAGATCAAATGCAACATGCACTCAATGTTCAAATCAGGAACATCTGGAAATAAACTATGAATCGCAACCAATATGCATAAACTGCCAAGGAAATCATCCTTTGTCTTTTGTCAATGCTCGGCATGATAGCATGAAAAGAAATTCAAAGAATGAAAAAGAATTCCATATCAGGTAGCTAAAAAACAAATTTAAGATGTTTCAAGCTACTTCAAAATACGTATACCCACATTGTAAAAAAATTGTAGGAAATGCCTAAAATGCCACATTGTAGAAAATGCCTGATAATGGTTTTGAGATTCTGTTTTGCTGTTATTTTAGTATTATCAGCAATGAACTAGCTGATATCTCTAAAGAAGGTAAAGACCACATTAACCAGCAGTCCCTTATTCCAATATCAAGTATTCAATCTCTGACTACATTTATTCTATATGACAGAATTGCTGGAGTCAGTAAGTGGCAAATAAACTTTTTCGTATAAATCCTTTTATTCAGATTTGAAGTGTTATACCATTCAGATGTGCCAATGGTATATATTATCTTAACTGTGCATCGATCACATTTGTTTGACACATAGGTAAGTTTTATTTAATGAACTAGAACCTTTGTGTTGAATTGTAAAAATGTTTCAACCATACATCGTTTTAAGTGTTTATTGTTTGTGTAATTGAGTGTTCTTGTTTTAATTACCATTATGTTACCTTTTTTCTCAGCATTCTTTTAAATTAGCAACACTTGATTGGGGAAACACCCCATCCAAATCTTTTTGCTTTTCTAATGGCTATCAAAATTTTGCATTGCCTTTATATAATGCCTTTTCATATCATACCCTATATCTGTCTCATTTTTGTTCTTAAGTAAGACACTAATCTAGGTCTGGCTTTTTACTGCCACAAGCTTCTTACAACTGACATTTTATTGTATATTGACTCACTTGCTGGTTTCTTTTAACCTTTTGATTTGTGCAGTATATCCCTTTTGGATTATGAGCCAGGAAAAGACACTATACTTCTCATAAAACAATTCATAAATTTCTCTTGCCATAACAAAGCTCCTGTCTCTCCCCCTTCTATTTGTAAAACTTATTCAGCTTATTCAAACAGAATTTTAATATTCAAAGAGTATAAATATTTGATTTATTTATAATAAAACAGCAATGTATAAAAATTAAAAAAAATTTTGCATCAAGTTTCTATTAAATTTAACAAATTTACAAAATTCAAATATGAATATACAAAAAAATAAATAAATAAATAACATAAATAATCATGCTTAGTATTTGTCACTTGACAAGTACCAAAGGTAAAAGGTGCCACCTGGTGATGAATTGAGGCCAAAAGATAAGCTTTTAAAAAAAGTCTTATGTAATGTTACTAATCAGGGTTAACTCCTAGGAAGCAGCTTTGATTCAGTATTGTTTGGTGTTAAGGTGTTCTTTATTGATTGAGTTGAAATCATCTGCTTCAAAATAATTGCTACAATAAATTTTATATAAATAATAAAATTATTATGAAAAATCTGACATATTTCAACCCTCATTATTAGAAAAAATAAATGTATTATAAAATTCTTGTGACATGATAAAAAAATTTTGTTATTTACTTATATAAATAAGTGAACTAAATTTAAATTAAGAAAGAGAGAGATATTCATTTAAAAATTAAAACTTCAAACTTAACTTGTTAAATTTAAAATATTTCACATAACTTTAAAATTATAATTTATTTTACTTAATTAAACTTTGAGAAAGTTTAAAATAATTATTACAAGTTCAACTCTTTAAACTGAAATCAAATTTTATGTTGATTGAAATTTATGGTTAAAAAAAAAAATCTTTTCTGTCATTGAATTAGTGGTTTGCCTCATTTAAGAAAAGCACAGGCAAAATTCAATTTTCACTTTTATTGTATTGTTTTGCATATTTCTGAAATAAGCAATGTAATGCACATTTTAAATAGAATTGTAACTTGTTATACTTTATATTTGTATGATTTTTAAAGAAATTTTATGTATTCCCAAGAATTGCTTTCTCACTGGTTAAGTACAATGTATTTCTCAGTAATTTAAATTTTTAACATGAAATTTTTAAATTCATTGATGAAATTTCTCAGAAACTTTGATTTACCTGAAGTTAATTTTATACATATTTAAATACCAATGAATTCACTTTATTTTGATTATTTACTATGCTCATAAATTTTCTGGTTTATCCTCTAAATTCCATACTTTAAGCCAAAATTTGTCAGAATTAAAAATAGAATTGATATTAATATTTTCAACTATAATTTTATTTGTTTTTATTTATAATTTCATGTTTGTTGAAAATTATTTTGTAAATTTCTTTGAAAATCATGAAAAAAATTCACATTAAAAGTGGTTTAAGGATTTACTAAAAATAGCTTTTTTTCGCTTAAATTGTCTCTAAAACAACAAATAAATAAAGGAATAATATATTATCACTTAAAATAGTCACTTGCATCAAGAATGTTCCGAAGGCTTATTGAAAGTCTGTATTTTAAATCTGAGAGGGAGTAAAATACTTAGTTATTGCTGATTGTTTTATTTAATAAATTTCCAATCCTTTCTTTTAATGGTTTTATATATATATATATATATACTTAACCTTCTTTTTAACTTTGATTAAAATAAGTTAATTCTATACCTCAAATTAATTTTTTTATACTGCTATTAAAATTTCTTTGTAATGGAATTTTGAAATGATTGCTATTTTATGTGACAGTACTATTAACAAAAGTTTATTCTACTTGTAGAAAATTTATTTTTAAGATATGACAAATAACTATCACATTATTTAAATGAAATTAGAAATGCGGTATTTCATGGCATTTTGATCTTTAAAAATTATATAATTCTAGCTATAGCATAAAAATTCTTTAATATGCTTCATAAAAAAAAAAAAAGAATTTTGATTTTCTTAATGATTCTGTAAATGGACTTTTATACATCATTATTAGACACAAAGTTAACTGAAGTTAAACTACAAATTATTAATTCTTCTGTTTTATTAATTAATAATAATGAGTTTCGTTTTTATTATTTTAAAATATAAATTTTATTCTAAGAGAGAAAATCTGTTACAAAGAATATTATTTAAATTTTAATTATAATGATTCATTGATACATTTTTGTAGATGCTTAAATTTGGAAATTGAAGAAAACTGTGTAACTGCTTGTTTGTTAACCTGTTTACTTTTACCACAAGACCACCTGCTCGCATTAAAATATCTTCTTTCTTTCTTAAAAGAGATTGCCTTTGATAGTGATAAAAACAAAATGAATGCTCACAATTTATCACTTATTATGGCACCTAATATTTTTGTAGTACATGAACCTTCAAATAAAATTCGGTAAGTATATAAGATATTCTGTATTTATTTTGTTTAACAAATGGTAGTTATTTTTTAATTAGAATTCAATTCTGTTAAAATTATGGAGATTTTCTACCTACCTATTAGCTTAAGATTTGTTAATCTTGGAATTGGAATACATTGCATTGTCTTTGTTCATTTCTTAGTTTTTGATTTCAACAAACACTTCATAAAGTAATTTTAAAAGTAGTGTTATTATTTCTAATCATAAGTGCAGATATTTTGGCGATTCTTTCAATATATAATATTTTATAAGCCTAGAAATTTGTCAATTTAAAGCTACAACTAGAGGGAGACATTTGAAATATGTATACCAAAAATAAATATTGGAAATGTGATTAGCGTCAATAAAAAAAAATTTTCTACCTAACAGTAACAAAAGATTTTCGAAAATAAGAAACCAGTAAAAATGCAAGATGATATGTAAATAAATTTGCTATAAAAAAGATAGTATACAATGACTTCATTTTTTGTCACTTAATTAATAATTGGTTTTTTTATAGTAATTAAATCATCTGGAATTTATGTAATACATTACCACACATGATAGTTTTTTGTATAATTTTGATGACTCATTTAATTTTATTAAATAAGAATTTTTTTTTAAGCTTCTTTGAAAAATAGTTTATTTTTATTTATGGAAAACCTATTCAATACAAGATTATGAAAGCTTGGTGAACTATTTAACATTAAATTTATAGTAGCAAAAATTATAAGTGGTTTGAGTTGAAATGCCTAATAATAACCAATGCAAAACAGAATTCATGCTGTTAATTTTGAAAATTGCTTATCAATTAAAAGATATATTTCTAGTAATTAGCAAACTCTTAAATTGCCACTATAACAGTAATAAAAGTCCACTTCTTTTGACTTCTAATAAAAAATAAGACAGATTTTTTTATGATTTTTATAACTGTTATTTTTTAAAATAAGTTTGAAAGTTTTGGACTTGATCTCTTGATTGGCATATTTAAAATTAATGAGTGATCTTATCCAAGAAGATATAAAAATTTATTTTCATATTAATGAAAAGAATTCTCATTACCACGTATTAAAAAACCTATTATGTTAATATAAACTGATTCTGTATGTTAATCTTTTTTAAACACCATATTTAACCAGAGCAAAGGGGTAGGCCCAAGTTGAGATGGACAGATTGTGTAGAGGGAAATTTTAAAATCCTAAAAGTAAATAATTGGAGATAATTTGTCAACTATAAATAGGAAGGGAAGAAAGTTTATGGGAAGGCCTTGGCTCATCAGGGGTTGTCGTGTCAATAGAAGAAGAAAGATTTTAAGCAGAGCTTCTACATTTTTATATTTAAATGGTTTGAGTTGAAATGTATAAAACTACTCATAGCTGTTTAATTATTCGAAATGTGTGATAATAAATTTCCTTTTCAACAATTTTAAAGATTTTCATTTTAACTGTTATTTTTTAAGCTAAAATTAAATCCATTGGAATATAAACAGGATCATGTTTTTCAAAGATAGTTGTCAAACACAATAACTTTGATAATATATATTTCTAGCTATTAGCTAAATTTTTCAGCCACATTTGATTAATGTATATTTAAAAAACGTTAAATCATAAAGGCTCATTTCAATTTCAGCATTTATCTTTTAGGCTTCTAAATTTTTGAAGCATCATACATTTTATAAATTTTCTTTTTATTGTGATGCAAAATAAAATTCTTTAATATTTTGTTTAAAAAAAATTATATATATATATATATATATATACCCACAACTTCTATGTATTTAAAATTTATAATGGCTAAAATATGAGTAGTGAATTAGTTATGTTTTAAATATTAACTTTTAAATTAACAAAATATTTTTGTCAATAATTTAAAAGAAAATAATTATTTTATTTTCTAATTTTACAAGTTATTGCATCATTGTGCTTTCAAATGCTCTAGAATGTATTTAAATAATTTGCAATTAAAATGACTATAATTTTTAAATAAATGTAGTCGTTCTTTTATATTGTAGATATAGTCTTAATTATTTTTATCTTGTCAGCATCAATTTTTCATCTTTGATTTTGACTGTTTTTAAACAAAATTCTGTAGGAATAATTCAATGCAGCAACATGCATCTATAGTAAAAATATTGATTGATAATGCTGATAGAATTGGTGAGGTTCCTGCTGGTATTGCTTTTCAGTATTCTTCTATTGGCTCAGAACTGGATTCCTCATCTGATTTATTGGATTCCAATGTTAATAAATCTAAGAAAAAGCGAAGTGGTGGTCCAGTACAGGGTATGATACTGCTAAGTTTATGTAAAATGTATTACAAGAGAATGTTAGTATTGCACTATTGCTTACTGCCAAAATGTTTTTATTGTCAAAAATTTCAATCAGAAAAATGATATGAGATCAATGTTTAAAATAATTATAAACCATAATAATTTTATTATATATATTCTGTTGTACTTTAAAAAATAGATACACTAAAAAAGAAGAATTTTGGTCAATAAGACAAAATAAATAAAACAAACCAACTATGTCTACAGCTTCAAGTTATAAAATATATTTAAAATGTTTTTAGTCTTTATAATTCCACAAGTTTCAAAATTTTTGTTAAATCATGTTCAATTATAATTTATACTAAAGAATTCTATTTTTAAAATTTTATGGCGTATTCAGTAGTTAAAAGAATATTTTCACATTTTTTTAAAAAACATTTTGCAATTAAGTACTTATATTAGCACTATATTTTTTTGATTTTCTTTTTTCTTTTATCATAATTTATCAAAATAGCATTTTTACAGGCTTTTCTATTTTACAAATTTCTATTTTTAAGTTAAACATTAAATTAAAATTATGTGTAATTTTTGCATCTAATATTTACATTTTTGGATTGATTAAATAACATTGCAATTTAAGATATATTAATAGTTTATGAATGATTGAATGTTATAATCAAAAGAAACTTTTGATTTAAACAAAAAAATGAAATTTTCTTTGCCAAAAAAGTTTAAGACTTCAACATTTATTTAAAATTTTAATTGTTAATATTTGACTCATAAAATTTCATATCAATTTCTTTCTAATACAGTTTTAAGTTCAGAACTATAATTCTTATTCAAGTATATTTTAAAGTTTATATTGTATTTTTATAACATATTTCTTTTTACAATCTCATTTTCTTAATCATTTTTAAATTAGATATTTTTAGTGGATTCAGGAAACTAGTAGGACAAAATGGGACACCTACAGTTGCAAGAACACCCGAGTATGACTTGAAAATTCCTGCTTTCCAAGGGTCTACATCTAAGCGTAAAGCTGATCCTGATCAGAAATTATTATCTGCAGTTAAAAGGTATGCTTGTGTGTGTATATGTGATGGGTCAATGTAGTTTAGAAATTTTTAATTTTTTTTTCTTGTGTGTTGATTGAAGTAATAATTCAGTTTGGTTCTACAATCATTGTTTCCAAATAAACTAACTAAACTCAAAGTTAGTTTATTTAAATATTATCAGCTTGAAAAAGTTTAAAACATTGATATGATTCATCTTTAATAAAATGCTTCAACATGTTTTACATAAGCCTTGAAATACCAGATATATTTAACATGAAAAGTTATAAGTAATGAATACCAGACAATAGTCAAAAGAACCTATCAGATTTAAAATATTAAAGTGTATGTTATCAGAATTCATATATTTCATAAATGTATACTGCTATAGTTTTATTTTTAACTATGATTACTATGCAAGTATCTCAGTCATATATGTTATGAGTCTCTGTTTATCCCAGACAGTGATAGTATTTTTTGGTAATTACATAGTATCCTGTCGACCATATTCCCTATAAAAATATGTCGTCGAATTTTACAATTCGATGACATATTTACTATTTTTTTCAAAATGTGGAGGAACTGAAATTTACTATTATCTTCATTTTAACAAATAAATGAAAACTTTATCTGCAATTTATGTGGTGCTAAATTGCGTCATTAAACGACATGGATTTTTTCGTAGATTTGGTCAATGGGATAATATGTAAGTACCTATTTTCCTTCAGATATCCTGATGATATCTCCAATTCAGCCAGGAGCTAAATAATTAGTACTCTACAAATAGACATTAATTTAACAGTTCTTAGGTTTAATATTCCCCTCAGTCATAAATATTTGCAATGGTTCAGAATCCTCTTTAAACTGTATGTCCAGGATAAATAAGTCACTTAGTTTTCAAAAAGGGTACAAAAATGAAATAATGATATAAGTGGAAAATAAAATAAACTTCCTTGTATTAAATTCTTGATATTAAAAACAAATTGAAATGAAACAATCATGGTATTTATATATATTAATGTGAATGTTGTCCAAAATTTCCAATAATGAGATTTGTCTCTCAGCAGTTATTTTTTTGCAGACTAGGGCTAATAAGACTAAGCTTGTAGTTAAAAATGAATTCCAAAACATTAAAACATACATGCTAAGGTAGGATTCCTAACCATTGAACAAAAGGCCAGAGTGCTAACCATTCTTCCTATGATGAATATTTGAATATGAAACTTAACTTCAAAAGAAAAAAATTTTGCAAATTGGTAATAAAAAAAAAGTGAATGTCAATGAAAATATTTAAGTGGAATACTTAAAAAATGTTTAGTCATTTTTAAGTCGACAAAACAATAGTTTTTCCAATTTACATGAAATGCTTAATGCTAAAGTTTATTATAATATACATCTTACTTTTCAATTTATTATAATTATTTCATAGGACCATTATTAATTATTCTAACTCATTGCCCTTTGTTATTTTTTGCAAACATGTATAAAAAAAATTGAATTGCAATGTAAATAGGATAAGCCATTAAATTTTAACAACTCCAAACTAAATGTGTGTATCTTAAATAGTGAGGGATATCTGTGCATGGGAAATAAGGTGAATACATTTTCATATTTATTTTGGTATCTTATTTCAAAAATAAATATTTAATAAAGTGTTATGTTTTAAGTTTTTTTATTTTACATTATTGCTCATCAGTTGACTCCTATTCAAAAACA
This sequence comes from Latrodectus geometricus, assembly GCA_026290005.1. Taxonomy (NCBI): domain Eukaryota; kingdom Metazoa; phylum Arthropoda; class Arachnida; order Araneae; family Theridiidae; genus Latrodectus; species Latrodectus geometricus. The sequence continues at coordinate 943,138 of JAPDSC010052032.1, read as the reverse complement.
CAAAAGTCAGTGTCTACTGACTAACTAGTGAATTTGTAATTTAATTTGAAATTGTGTTGCATAATAATTTAAATTCTCCCCTTTCTTTTATTGATATCAAGAAAAAGAAACACCAAATATCCTACATTGCATCTGTTTTGTAGTATGTATTTAAATTTGTTTGTACAAACTTAATTATTTTAATATTTCATTTCATGACAACATTCATTCTTGGCAGTGACTTAAGTAATAAATTGTATTTTATCATTATACTTAAAGATGTGTGACAATTTTAATAGTCTCTCCAAACTGAAAAATACAAAGTTGTATAAATGTATCATATTTTTGCATAAATAATTATAATCTATAAATCTTTAAATAATTATAATCTGCATTATTATATAATTTGTTAACTAACTTAATCTTTGAAAATATAGTAATTTATTTCTTCTGATGTTTGATTTTTATTCAAAACATTCTTTTGTTTTAATGAATATTATGCTATTCCAAATACCTATTATTATTAATTAAAATTTTAATAATTTTATCATGCAATTTTAAATATGCTACATTTATTAGTCCAGCATTTTTCGATGAAAATTTTCAGCTTATCACTTTATTTTTAGAAAAGAAAAAGTAATGTGCATGACAAGGCAGACAAAAACATCCAATGATATTGTAGTAAATTTCATTATAAAAAAATATATATATATTTTGCATTATAAAAGCCAATTTATATCAGGCCCTTTGTTTTTTGAAGGAGTTCACATTTGGAATCTTCTATTAAATGTTTTTAATACAAAGGGGTAATGATTGTTATTTCCTGCCATTTCTTATTTCAGTGGTCACCTAGGTCGCCCAACCACACTCCAATAAATATTTGACTTTGAAAACACTTGAAGTCCAAAGTGTATGCATTTAATCTTCAAACTGTGTCTGGTTTTAAAAATATTACCACTTTGAAGAAAGTCAATGGAAAATTTGTGAAACTAGATTTATCTGTTTTTTTCAGCTTATTATTTGTTTTTACTTTTCTTCTTACTCTATACAGTTTTGGTAAATTTCATGTTTCAAGTACCATTCTAAGACTATTTGTGGTTGTTTACTTCAGAAGTAACATCGTAATAAAAAAGTCTGTTGTGATTCAAAATTTTCTTAACTTATGTATAAATGCAACAATGATTTTAAACCCACATGCTTTCTACTAGCAGCATAACAGATAAAGATTGGTATATGGGAGCAGTTTTTCATATAATCATCTACTATATATTATATTAGTGTAGTGGTAGTCCTTTGTGCTTCCAAGGTTGATCCATTTACTGTGCAAAATCAGCTCAGCCTTTCATCTCTTCAATAGATCAATAAAACTGAGTATCAAGTATACTTGGGAGCTAAACACTGGGAGTATCACAAATCTGACCACCTAACCAGAATATGCTTTGTACTCCATCGATCAAGAAAACAGGTATGGATGGACACTGTAGACCTTGGCCCTAAGCAGCTATCATGCTACTAAGTTAAGTTACATCTATAAGTGGGCAATTGAATTGATAATCGCTATTTTTCTTTAGTCTTGTACAATTTTTCCTTTTTTAATATACATATTTATTGAAGCACAAATTCAGAATGTTTTTATGCTCGTTTTCACATTTGCTTATTTTTCATTATTCCAAATTGTATTGGAATATTTTATTTGAAATAATTTATATGTCTAAGAAATTATAAGCAGCATTTTCTTTAAGTTATACATATTTAAAATAGTAATGTTGTACACAATATTTATTTTTGTGTTTGAATTAAACTCCTAAGTTGATCCTTTGTCATAATTCTTTAATAAGCATGTTTATCTCAGTTTCTGGAGCCAAGCAATAGTTATTCTAATATTAAAATCTTGGAAAGATGCTACTGATCCTCAAAACTACCATCCAGTTGCTCTCAGGAGTTGCCTCACTGAAACTTTTGAACAAATGATCAATGCTAGTCTTGTTTATGTACTTACAAATAATCAGCACATATCACTTTATCAAAGTAGATTCCAGAAAGGTAGATCTACTCTTGACAACATTGCATAACTAGAAACACAAATTAGAAATGTTTCTTTGCCGAGGCATCAATTTCTGTCTATCTTTTTTGATATAGAAAAAGCCTATGATAGGGCATAGTGTTATGGAATTCTTCACACTTTATTTTTAATTTTAGAGGAAATTTATTGATTTTTAAACTATCATGTTTTTAATGTCTATAGGAAGTCCTTATTAAATTTTGTTATTAATCACTGCAGTGTAACTGTTATGCAGCTCATATGTATATTGTAGTCCTGATTGCTTAAATGCATTATTTAAGTTTAGATATAAATTATAAACTTATTCTGAGATTTTTTTCATTGCAATGGTCAAATATCATGTTATAGTTAAATAATCATAGTAGAACTCTTTCCCCCTCCCCTACTCAGTTATCTCCAAGTTTTAGAATATCACAGCATTTTTTTATTACTTGAAAATAAATAAATAAAAAATTTGCATTAAATACTTAAAAGTATTGAAAATATTGACTACATAGAAGCCATCTTTCAGTAATTAATAAATGAAATGAGAGATTTCTGAATGTATGAAAATCTGTATGGATTTGCTAATTTGATAGAAAAATACTACAAATGTAAGTTAAGCTTAGGGCAATAGATTAAAACTTGTAATTTCCATGTAAAAATTAAATGGTCTAATTAAAAAGCATGTTTCATAAAATTTTTACTCTGTAAAAAAATGAAATTTTATAATTTTTTATTTAAAATAGGCAAGCAGTGTCACTAGATAGCTTGGATAGTCCAGCTTTAGTTGTAACACCAAAGCAAAAGGGTAATTCTTTTTTATCTGTTAAGTGATATTATATAAAAATGAATCATTGTATCATTATTTTATTTTTATTTTAGGTTTATTTCTCAGTAATGCTGAAAAAGATTCTAATAGACATGTTCGTCGCAAATCAATTGGGGCTTTACTGCGGCGGAAAGATAGAAAAAGGTATAATCAAGTTTTTATATTGTAATATTTTGTGTTGATAATATACATAAAAAAATGTAATTAACTTTTTTTTTTATGAATCAAGAAACATATTTTTTTACTTATGAACTGTAGTCAAAAAGAATCTCCCTTACAATTTAATACCAATTTGGTGAAAGAGTATGTTAAAATAAGAAAATGCTTATCTCATAAAATTGATTATTAATTAGTTTAAAATCCCCTCTGATAACCAATTAAAATGTACTTTATTTGTGGAAATAACTAAGTTCCTTTATTTAACAAGAAGAATATGCATTTGAAAAACGTGTCTTGTCATTTTAAAGTGAACCAAATTATAATATTAATAAATAAAATATATGGTTTTAACTTTTGAATAAACATCAAATTTTAATTTTAAAATTGTTTTCAAACTAAATTTAAAAGAATAAGCAAATTTTAAGAAGTTTGTCAAGCAGAATCAATATTCAAGTAGATAAATTTAAAATAGTTGTTTATTTCTCTGATGAAACTAAGATAACTAAATTTTCAAATTAGGTTTCAGTTTTATCTGTAATATGAATTTGACTGGTAGAAATAATCTAATATTATATAGGCTCACTATAACTTAGTGGTAAAAAGTAAGTTTCAAAAAAAAAAAATTTTTTTTTTTTTTTTTTAAATAGGATTATAGAAATTAACAAAAGGTTATTAATTTAAGAAGATTTAAATTAATAACCTTTTGGAAAGGCATTTAAAATCTATCAAATATTTTTCCAGAAGATATATATATTCAAATCCACTTTAACAGTTTTAAGCAACTATACATTACCCCTTCAAACATAAAAGTTTGTACATAACAATACAAAATAACTTGAGTTTTTATTCAGTTATTAAATCTTAATCTTCTTATGGTAATTTCTTCATTTGTGTAATTGAAAAACATTTTTTGAGTTGTATTAAGAAACTTTTCTAACTGAAACCCTAAGCAATTTTGAATTTTAGTGGGATAATATACAAGTTACCAATTTGAATGATTTCTCTTACAGCAAATTAAGCATCATTTTGTTATTTGTCTAAGCATTTTTTCCATAAATTTGAATAATTAAAAAAATGAGGGTTAAAAATGTTTAATATTATTCCCCTATGAAAAATCTTCTATAATTTTATATAAACCATTATGCAAAAATTAAAATTACCTGATAAACAGTTTTGAAAATAAAATATAACACCAAATGCATAGGTTAATAGAAAATGCTTTTTATTGGTTATAGCTTTTGAAAAATAAATATTGTGATCTGAATAACATACAACTTATTTTTAATTGCATCATTAAATTTTTTTTTAACTATTATTCTTTAAGAATATTTATTTTTGTTTTGAAAAAGTATCTTAATTAATTTGTAATTGACAGGAAAAATGTTCTGTTTCCTTATGAAAAACATATTGTGTTTATATAATAAAAATAATAATTAATTGAAAAATAAAAAGCAACATTTATTAGTGATTAAACTTCTCACTGTTAAAAACAATTCCAGAAATGAAATAAAGTGCTTTTGTAGTATTATAGTGGCTAGCTATGATTAATAAGTGTTTCTATTGCCTTAAAAACTGACTAAAATTGAAATATATCAGCATTAAAACAAAGATAATTTTGCATAAAACCGTGATAAATCCTGTTATATTGTATAAGAATGCGAGCTTAGTTGATTTAAGACTTTTTTTTATTGATTTTTGAAAGACAAATTTTAAGAAATATTTTTGGACAAATTGAACCAGACAACATTTGGGAAATAGCCTAAAAACATGAAATTTTAAAAAGTATGTTGAATCTGACATTTAAAAGTTGTAAAGGTATCTTGCACTATGCTTAAGGCTGGGCCACATATTTCAATATGAAGACACCTTTCCCACAAAAAGAATCACCTTCTCCATCATAGATGGGATACAGCAATAAGGAAACCCCCTAACCAAATGCTTGGATGGGTTGTAAAGGCACTTTAAAGTGATAGTAGTTTGAATTGATGAAGAAAGGTGGGAAAAATCTTGGAGAACCAATCTTAGTCAGCAATACGCTGTGGTACCAAAACAAAGAAGTATTATAGTCCTTATACAATTATGCCAAAGTGCAATTTTTTATTATTAAAGTATACAAATTTTACCTGCTATAGTTATGTAATAAATGTGAAATAGATTTTTTTAAAACAGCTTAGATTTAGCAATTTCAAATATTATTTCTGCTGTCAACTCTTTTCAAATACAAATCCTTTAAGGTTATGATGTTAAAGAAAATAATAAAACCTCTTTATTTCAGAATGATAGTTTTAAAAATTGAAACTGAGTTTAGTAAACTATTAAGCATGTATCATAAACTCCTATTTTATATAATTTAGGTTAAACTTTTTTGTATTTGAAAATACATAATCTAGTGAGATTCTATTATCTATCAATTATTTCTAGTAATTAATTGCAACTTTAGTTAAGCTGTTCCAACTGTTTACTTAGAAATTTATTTATAAAAAAATTAATTGCATATATATATAGTGTTTTAAATTGTAATATTTAATGAAGTACATTTAAAATTTCATTATTTTCATTCTGTTATAACCATTATACATGGTTTTAAAACATACCATGATAATTCAAAAATAAGAGTTTTTTGTTAATTAATATTCTTCAACATAACCTGAACTTTATTTGAAATTTTGTAGAAATTAATATTCTGATAAATTCCAAAAAGTTATTGTCTTTTCTTTTCTGGTGTCATGAAATTCCAATAAATGTAATTAAGTTTGAGTTTTCTTATTTTTAAGTAAACATAATAAGTTTAACAACTTGTTTCATTATGAAAAAATTAGTGTGGTTATTAAATTGATTTTATCTAAAAAAATTTGCATGAATATAATATTACATGTGCACTAAAAATTCTTACCAATATACAAATATAAAAATAAGATTTATTTCAGGAATATAAATTAAATATAAAATTCAGCTTTATGCCAAACTTATGATTTGAAAATGCTCTAAATATGATCAAAATCTGCAATATTTTGTTTATTATTTTTTCTTATGTTAAATCTACATTTAATATATTGAATTAGTTTTTAAAATTTCATTTTGAAAGTTTACAGGGTATTATATATTTAACTTAGCATATTTTATATTTTCAGTTTCTGCTTTTGATATTAAGTATTTTTTATGTATAATCATAAGTTATATCTTTTGTGCATGGAGATAGTCAACTAAATAAGTTACATTTGATTTAAGAATACAAAAATTAATGGAATTAATTATCTGCCATGAAGCAGTATTAAAAGTCAATGTAATTCAGTGCTTATAACTAATTAAATTTGCTATTATTATTTTAATAAAAGATATATATTTAAAGTCATCAAATGATTACTTAAAATAAACCAGAATAAATTTTATCTTTAAAACTGTTATCCTTGATTTGAAAGTGAAGTTTCTATCATAGATAGTTTAAACAAAATTATGAAAAATGTAATTGGATATAAGTTATTATAAACTCACTTGTTTATCTGTAAAATTTTGTTTATTCAAGATTCCCACAATTCTAAAAAGTAAAAAAAAAAAAAAAAACTAATAATAATTAGGAAAATTATAAAATTTCAGGGAATTTTTGTATGAAATGTAAAAAAGTATTCGTGTATTTGAAAAGAAAAATCAATTTCAGATAAAATTTTTGTTTCACAATTTTAATATGTAATATTGCGTGAAACTTATGTTTACTGTTGTTTCGCCCCATTGAAAATAAATGTTGTGTTATCAGCTGTGATCCAAAAAATAATTGCATTTTCTTTTTGATCACCATTCTAGTGTTTTCAGGAAAAATCCTAAATTATAAACTTATAGAAATATTTTAAAATTAATAGAAATATTGTAATAATTATATAATAATAATATTTTAATAATTAAATATTTTAATATATTTTATATAAAAAATTAATAGAAATATTTTAAAATTTAATACATAAACTGCTCATAAATGAAATTATTTTCTTTTAACTATGTGATAGAAAAAAAAAAGATAGAAGCAATTCATTAAAACATTTTTAAGGTGTTTTGTAGCAAATAAAAAATAAAATAAAGCTGATAAACATTTTTTAACTTTTTATGAATTTCAAGTTTTGGTCTTATATATCAGTATGTTAGGGAAAAAATTATTTTATTAAATTTCTATTTTGAAATTTAATTTTTTGTATGCTAAAATTCTCCAACATTTGTTCTCATATCTGTATGCTCAATAAATATTTAGAAAATATTTAAATGTGAATTTTAAATAATTACTTGAATAAAAAAGTTGAAATCATGTCACTTTCAATACATTAAACATTTGATGAAGAAAATTAAAGCAGCTAACATAAAAAATTCTATAAGAATTATAAAGATATTGATGTTGAATTCCTTGATACCTACATAAATTATCTATATATTATTTATGTCTCTCATCTATATATTGTATTTGAAATCTAAATATCAAAATTCAGCATGGTGCCATTTTTAAATAAAGTTGACAGGAAAAATAATTTAAATAATACTAAAATCTTTTAAAATATAAAAGTCAAATATCAAAAGAAAAGTTATATTTATTTATTTATTTATTAGATACTATTGTCCACTAAATAGTATCTAATTTCTCTAGAAATAATGTATAGACAGAAAAAACATCTTTTTATATAACTAGAGAAAAGTACCTACTACTGTACAAAACAGTTTAAAATATTCTTGAAAAGAAAACAATTGTCTCAAAGATTTATATAATTATTTTTAATTAGCAAAATCAAAGTGTGTGATCTTCTAAAAATTTTATTTGTTTTATATTGCATTGCAATATTGCAAGTAGATTATCGGAATTTTTTCCTAAAAAAATTAAGATGTAATAAAAAATATTCACAAAAAAAACGTTTGAGTTAGTAATATTCCCTGTGTCTTTACAAGATGACAGAATTTTTTTTTCCCTCAGATCAGAAATTCTAAAGGGTCAAAAGTAAATTAAAGATAAATATTGCGTTATGAAGTAAAGGAAAAAACAGGAAAGGTTGGAATTAATTTACATGGAAAAGTAGTAGATAGAAAAATGTTGAAAGTTTGCAAAAATGTATGTTAAGTGCTTTGATTTATTTATGTGATTTAATGTTTGACAGTTTTCCAATTATTTAACCAATGTTCTGATAATATGTTTATGTTAATAGTTTTGATGTTTCTTAATTTCTCAGAAATTATTTTGTACATTTCATATTAATCATTTCAATCAATATTCTCTTTGATGTAGTTACATCTTAATTTTTATGTTTCATTGCTGAAAAACAACAAATAATTGCTATTGGAGCATTTTCAGAAATCAAGAAAATTAAGTTTCATTGATTTTGTAGAAACCCTGTTATGAAGGTTGTTGTTTTGAAATTCAGTTTTTGCTTATAAAATGAAGTTCATCCTCAAAACAGGGAAATATTTTCATAATCTTTGTTCTTAATTTCATAACTGTTGACCTATAATTTAAAAACTTCAAAATTTTGCATTAATAAATACTAAGATGCATACTTTATCTAAAGTGCCATGATTTCATTTTATTTTGAAAAACATTTATTTCTAAAGTTGAAATTATGTTTCTTTTTAATTTTTAATGTTTGCAATCACACTTTCATTTATATTATGAAAATATTTTTAAATGGAAATATTAATAAAATTCAACTAGAAATTTGTGCTAATTTTTTCAAATTTCTTTAGAAATAATTGAATATAATGTTAGTGATTTTTTTATTAAGAGAAAAAACTTAGTTTGTACAAGAATAATTTAATTAGCACCAATGTTTGTAAAACAACATTCAATAATAGTTAAAACTTAATGAAAATGATAAATTTTTTAATGTATAAATATTTAAAAATAACGTAACTTTTAAGAAATAATTTTTATAGATTTCACAACAAGTTAAAACAAATTTTATTCAATCGCTTTTTAACATAAGTAACATCTCCTTTTTGTTTTTTGTAATATTCAGTTTAGTTTTAATATATTAGTATTGCTTGCAACTAAATTTGTCTATTGTTGCATACAAATATTTTAATAATTTTAAGTAACAAAAGATTAATCATATCATTGCATATGTATGTAAACACTTAATTTTTTTTTTTTTTTTTTTTAATAAATATAAATTTAAAATGAAAGAAAGTAATTCAAATTCTGAATGCTTTTTATTCTAAAAGAATTTTAATGTTTTATTCTATTTCTTTATATATTCAATTTTAACATAACATAAAATTTAATAAAATAGTACATTTGCATTAATTAAAACTAAAAATAATATATTTGGATGAATAAAATATATTTATAAAGCATTTTGCTATAGTTTTCCTTTTTTAATGTAATGATCTTCATGTTTTTAGAAACAAATCTAATAAATTACCTCAAGAAAATTTATGCATTAATTCCTTTGGGAGTTTTGAAGAAAATCCAAAAAATTTAGATGTAAGTATGCTCTAATATTTGATGAAATAAATTATTTCATTACTCTCTTTACTTTAATATTTAATTTTTTTTATATGTAAATGAATGATATGAAAGTTGTTAAGATTTAATTAGCTATAGTTTATATTTATAACAGAAATAAGTTTAATCTTTATTTTTTTATATATATACATACATAAATAATATAAAATAGCTCTCGATCTTCCTCCTGATGAAGATGTGATCCCTATGCTCTTTCCTTAATTATATTACATTGTTTATCTTGATTTTTTCTTATTGATATTAAATTGTATAGTTTCTTCTTTATTTTGTCTTTATCTATTAAATGTATTGTACTTCATATATATATATATATATATATTATCATTTATTTTATTTCTTAAGCTTTTAATTTTTTTTAAAAAAAATTACGAGCTGAATTCATATTTCACTAAATTATCGAATTATTCTTATTTCATTTGTTTGAATTGGCTTTTCCACATTTACACATGACGATTAACTTGGAGATTTGTCACAAAAAGCATTATTTTGTCACCGTACATTAATGTAAACTTCCTAATATGCAATTTCTGCAATTGTAATTTAGGAGATATTAATTAAATAGTAATATTTCTCATCCTCAAAAGTAATAACGCTAACAGTTCCTATTAAAAGAATGCATCTCACAGATTTAAAAGAAGCTTTTTTAGTAAATTTAAAAAAAAATTTTAATTTTAAATTTTTTTTTAAATTGCTTATATTAACATATATTATATATTTGCAAATTTGGATGGATTTGAGTGATTTTATATCAACTTAAAAATGCAGGATTCACATGCTTTTAAAATATCAAATTAGGATACTTCAAAAAAAGGATTTCTTTATTCTGAATTTTATGCTAATTTTTTATTGCTTTCAAAACAGTTTTCTAATTAAATTTATTATATCATTTTTTTTTTTGTATTTGTAGTGCTAAAAAAAATGGTACAAATGTGTGATCCTTTCAAAATGTTTGATAATATGATTGATTTTACTTTTCTTAATAAAAATTACTAATTATTTTTATAGAAGAAAACTGTTGAACATCTATTTCCTAAATACAGTCCTTCATATCAAAACACTAAGAATGTATCACATTCTGGAAGCATAAAGAAATCGGTATCAGACTGTTATCTACCTTCAGTCAAAACTGAATTTTCTATGTTGCCAATTATATCTGTATCCTCATCACATGGAATTCTTCCTAACAGACCTGTTCAAAATTCAACATACAATCTTAGATCTGAAGCTTCAAATAAATCATTGTTGGTGGGAACAAATTTATTAGAGGAGAATACAATAAGTGAAAATGAAGAAAAACATTCAAAAAGAATTTCACCTGATAAAAACAATGTTCAAAACAACAGTTTTGCTCTGGATGACATCCCTCATATTGATGCAATCCCTCTATCTACACACATTTATGACTTCAAAGATTCTTGTTCAAATAAAGAAACCAATGATACAACTGAACATTTACCAATTGTTGAGAAGAATAATTCATCTCTATCAACTGATGATATATTTGTTCCAGCTAAATTTTCTACAGAAATGTCACATTCAGAGACCAATAAAACTGAAAATCAGCTTGCTACAACCTTTGGAAGCTTGAAAAATACTAAAGTAAATGACCATTGCAAAGAAGAAACTCCCTCAAATAAATTAGGATTGACCAGACAAGATGGTTTTATTATGAAAAATAAATCTAAAAGCAGTAATTCCAATAACCTTAATACTCAAAAAAGATCACCAGTTATTAATAAAAATAAACCATCTCAAGATAAAAATATCATTTTGAATAAACAAAAGCTGATTACTGGGTCTAACTGTGATTATATTACTTCTGAGCGGAAAAGCTTGAAAAGAAAAACCAGACATGGCTCTCTTATGCGAGGACGACCAAATTCTGTTAAAAGTGGTCTTCGCTCAGAAGCACCTCATCATTATTCCAATGATTCTACTCTGATATTAAAATCATCTCCTTGTTTGACTGCTGATCAAAATACTTTAACTAATGAAGAAAGTCCTAAAGTTTTGAGTTTAGATTTATCCTTGAGTAGTATTCTTCAAAATTTCTGTATTTCTTCTCTACCCAATTCGCCTGAAATTTCTCTTGATGTAAATATTACATCTAAAGATGAATCATTATCTGAGAAGTTAAATATGTCTAAGAATAGAATAAGAGAGAATTCAAAACCAGTATCAGATTCCATTTGTCAGAAAGTCAATGAAACAACACCGGAACAACCAAACCAAAAGAGTTTGTCAAAGAATTCTGAAAGCAAAACACACAGTTTAAAGAAACTTTCTGGTGGTAACAGGAAGAATTCTTCTGGTAACAAACGAAAAAGTCTGAAAACCAAATTATCTTGTGCATCATCATCAGAAGGTGTTTTTATGGAGTTGCAAAATTCTGTGATTGATAAAGAAAATATAAATATTCCTTTAAATGTGGATGGTTTTGATAACAACTGCTTTAAAACTCCTGATAATAAACTTTGTAGTCCAGATTCGATCACTTGGGTAAGTGGCAGTTCTTATCTTAGTTCTGTTATCTCCCCTCAGGATGAAATTATTAACAAAAGAGAAAGTATTGCAATGATACTAAAAAATAACACTGGTCATGTACAAGCTAAAGTAAGTTTATATGATAATCAACTTCAAAATTCTGTTTCTAACTCTACTAAAAAGCAAAATTCTAACATTAGATCCTTAAGAAGTTCTTCACAAAAATGCTATTCTGAAAGCCGAATGAAAATGTCTACTATCAGTTATGATTCAGCCAACAGAAGTAACTCAGTTAAAAACAGGGTCAAATATCAAAGATCCCCACTTCCACCTCCACCAAAATTTATTCTCACTGATCTTAGCACACCATCTCCAAAAACTAACCAACCTTTAAAAGAAGTTACCAACTTAAGTTTTGGACCTGATGATGCAAAGTTTAGTTCTCCAAATAAGACTCTAAAGCGCATCACTCCTGTAAAGCAACTCGCTTCTCACGATAAAAAAAGTACTCCAAATTCAGGCTCAAGATCTAAGAAAAACAAAAGAAATTCTTTCTCTGGTTACACTCCATATAAAATATCGAAAAAAGTTTCTCGATCAGAGAGCTCTCCTGCTTGCCATCGAAAAGAAATTATATTGTATGATTAAGAATATGAATTTCTGATAGTTATTCTTTAAATTTTAATTGAATGGAATAATGTTAAGGGAATTATGTATTAAGAAACATTTATGTTTTGATGCATAAAAGAATACCGTTAAATCTCTTTTTTTATTATTTTTTACATGAACTCAATGTGATTTTAGCTAGAAATACATTTTATTCTAATTAGCTTTTATCTATATTTCTAATTTGCTAATTTTAGAATAATTATGGTATGCTATTTTTTTTATTTGTGGAACCTAGTTTATTATGTTAAAGTTGTAATAATAAAATATAATAATAATCCAGTGTTTTTTCTGAACTCATATAGATAAGGATCATTAAATAATGCAATTAAAACAAAAATAGAATTTATATTTGTTCTTTTTGTTTATAGCACATCGAAATGAACAAACACAACGAATTAATAAAATCACCTCTGATAGAAGCTCTACTCTTTAAAATAAAAGTGCACATAAAATAATTAAATGAACAAATTAAAATGAGGTTTTGCAACACGAAATGACGTCTCACGTACAGATTAGCTAAAAACAAATGGAATGCGCAATATTAAAGTATTGAAACTTCCCTTTAGTTATGAATTTATTAAATATTGATATCAGGATTATTTCCATCTGCATTCCAATATATTTCATATTAATGATTTTTAAATGAGAATGATACAAAGAGTAAACGCATACACTGTACAAGGGGTAAAAACAATATTTTTCAAATTGAAAATTGTGTCTTAATTTAATTTTTTTTAATTAAACTGAGAATGAAAAAGATTATCGTGACTTAAGTATTTCCCCTTCATTCCCAGCCGTTATGCCTAGATATTAAAATAGCGTAGAGAATCACTGATTTCTTTTCTCAAAATTAGGAAAATCGTGGCGTAGAGAATATTGCATTGCTTAAATTAATTACATCGTTAAATAAGTAATTATACCAGAATCTAAATGAGTTAATTACAAGCGTTTTTATTTTAAGCTAGCAATAAACCAATATCCTGATAAAAAAGTATCATAAAGAATCATTTATAATAGAAGGAAAACTGCATTTAATGCACTTTGGATAATTTACTGGGATAAGTAGAAGCATCAATTACACAGAACACTTGCAAAGCGAAATGAATTGTTTGTGAAATAAGCAGTATGGGAAGATAAATTCTTAAAGTTCGTATTAATCCGTCTTATTTCCCGCGAAGATGACGCTTTCAAAAAACGAAGTGAGTTGATAAAGCTGTTTTATCAGAGCGGAGAAATTGCTACCAAAGCAGTACGAGTTTATCGTCAAAATCAAGCTAAAACGAGACCCAAGTTCCGCAAAATGTATACGTAATTTGGCATAGAAATTAGGAGAAATGGGATCCGGACGACCCCGTGTTTCTGTTGAAGTTATTGCTGAAGTTCATATAATAATTCGATTGCTACAATCCATTGCATAACAGCAAGAAGTGTTTTTCTGTAATTTGGATGTACCGAAAACCACAGCTCTCCAAATTCTGCGGGTGTTTCCTTATCGATTCCAGCTCGTCCAGGCGTTGGCACACGGAAATAACCAATAGCTTGACTTCGCGAATGTTTTCCTCATCAGATATGATGACAAATGATAGCTGCGGATATTATAGACGAATGAGGCACATTTTACCCTGATTGGAAACGTAAACTCCAAGAACTGCGTTCATTGGGCATAAGAAAATCCTCACGGTATGGCATCAGTATCTTTATGTGACAGATGCGTGTCTGTGATGCGGCGTCGAACAGATATTCGTTCTGGGTCCTTACTACTTCGAAGAAGTCGCAGCTAGTGGTATGCAACGTTCTCTGTCACAGGTACTTTGTATAAAGCAATGTTGGAGCATTATGTAATTCCAGAATTGCAGCAGTGAAAAGTCAATGGCATCGTATGGATGCAAATGGTACTCCTCCACACATTACCAGAAATGTTGCACAAGTGCTGTACAGCACTTTGGTGGAGGCCTGTTTGGCTAAGACATCCTTATCTTACTAGGAGGTAGTGAGTTTAGATCCCGTCTTAACCATATAACAGTTGCGTTTACTAAAGGTGGCTGAGATATGTTAAATATATCAATGTGCACCGTGTAAAATAATACCTCTGGGGGTGGCAGGTCAAGTATTCTGGTGTCTTCTACTTGATCCCTCTTTGTAAATTACGAAGATTTCCACCCGGCTGCTTTTATATAACTGGAAGAGCCCAGTTCGGTGCTAGTTACGGGGAAACATCATGGTGCAACAACACTTTGGTGATAGTCATTGCGCGTAATTATTCAGTTTCGTAGCAACTTCGTTCCCCTTACCTCACTCCGATGGATTTCTAGTTCTGGGGTTATCTGAAAATATAAAAGGTGTAAACATCAAATCCCCGAAGTTTATCAGATTTAAAATATGCTATACATACGGGAAGTTCTACAAATTCCTTTTCCATACGTTCGTCATTGTTATCCTCTGAGAAGGTAGCCGTGTTGAAAACTTGTAATTAGAATTAGTCTTTTTTTTT
>JAPDSC010052032.1:870782-926812 GCA_026290005.1 Latrodectus geometricus | reverse complement strand
AAACTTCTTCTCGAGATCGCTGCTCGCCGATAGCTGATTCCGGGGTTGTACCAGCTCCTTTTGAGAAACAATTCTGGCGACCATCTTTTGGAAAATTTTCCGTTTAAAATATTTAGGATATATTGTTCCTTTTTATCGACGGGGAATGTTGTGTGTGTGGTGGGGGGGAAGAGAGAGAGACAGTCTACATGTCCTACACTACTATTCCTGCGCTATTCACTTATCTGCATTTTCTAAATGCACGGGCAACGCCGGGCGGGTACAGCTAGTAATATATAAAATAGCTAATACTTATAGTACTGTTATACAGATCGCTAACTGATTGCGCCAATGGGGGCACTGGTACTAAAAAATCCTGCACGTGGTCTACATTTTATCAATTATAACAATTTTCGGAGGATCTTGATCAAATTTGCGTTTGATGAAGGATCGCCATTGGGATCCCGTGATTTAGAGCTGTTCCAAGGTGAATTAACCGATTTATCGGATAAACTGCCATGGCAATAAATGCGAAATTTGTTTTTAACATATTGGCGCGCATCACCACAATATGATTTATTCAATGGTGTCTCGCCGAACCATTCTAGCAACGTATCAATTATAGTGATTGTATCAAATCTCACTAGACTATAACCCATTACTCTACTGTAGTCTGTTTCAAAGATAAGAAATATCCGAATCTCTGTCAATGTTGTTTGATCTTCAACGCTTTATATTTGTGGCAACTTATCACCTGATATTATGAAATTTGCAGAGAAATTAATTTCAGTATAGATACGTATTGCGACTGAAGTTTTCCTTGTTACCCAATTCTTTTTGCACACAAAGGCAGTTTAAAGTGTATTTAGAAAATGATACAGACATTTAAACTCTAGATGGAATTTGAATATTTTAAACTGTTGAATGGAAAGCCAGAGCAATATGACGTATAACTAGTCGTTCTTTATTAGCAATTTTTTTAAAGCATTTTTATGAGATGGTACAATTTGGGGTATTAAAATCCTTTTGAATTATAAAAGCGTTTCTCTACTTTTGTGGCTTCAGTATCAATTTGTAGTCATCATGCTAAATTGTAACATATCTTAAAAAGGATTATGTTTCGAGAAATTTGTTATTTTATTTGTATTGTAAATATTATGGGGTTGCCACGTGTATTCACAGAACATGAAATAAATTACATTGAAACATACCTAAATATCATGCTTAGTATCATAAACTCACTATAGTATATACATATGTATGTCTTCAACGTTATATTTACCTACAAATAATCATTCATTCTACAATCAAAGTCATTTCGCTTACTTGGGTTTAATAAAAATACAAAATTATAAAAAAAAGACAATAAATGTATTTTTTTATCATAATAAAATATTTTTATAAAATAAATTTAATGAGATTTTATACTTGTTTCGAAGAACAGTTTTTTAAAGTTGTTGGTTCAAAAGATGCGAGATATACCCTTAAATTTACAGAAGCATTCCATCAGTTTCGATATTTATTTTAAAAAAGATATATGAAAAAAAAAGTTTTCTTTTTAATAAACGGTAGTTCATTTTAACAAGTAAAATTTCTCAGAAAATTATAATATTCATTTTCTTTATCTCTCAATGTTTTCTCTCTTTATATATATATATATATATATATATATAAGCTCGCATTCCACTCTGAGAAGAAGAATGTAGAAACGCATGAAGAATCTATCAGGAATTTACTGTATGCAAATTTCCACAAAGAAGCAGCATTTTGTTCTTATTGGTTACCAGAGAAAGCCATAAGAATGGACATTGTCTCTTAAAAATGGCGCAATATAATCGCTTCTGTATATTATTTGGATTACTTCGTCTGAAAATTCTCGTGAATGCTATACCGCACGATGGATTGGACATCTGTTACTTGGCCTCCTCACTCACTGGACATTTTCTTCCAGAAGCGCATGAAATCTTTAGTGTATGAGGCGTCTGTGGATGCATCTGAAGATCTCGTGGCTGAAATTGTTATTACCGCGGGCAAAATTAACACGACACTAGGAGTCTTCGAGAATGTGCGCCAGTCGTGCCTTCGCTGGTGTGAACTGTGCAACCACACACGTGTTTAGCATTTTGTGCATTTGCTGTGAGGTTTTCACCCTGTCTATCTATCTATCTATTACTGTATTTTTCTGTATATAATCCACGGATTATGTGTTAAAAAAGTTCCGAATTTCGTTGTGCGTATTATATGCTGCCACGGATAATCTAAAATAAGACACTCTCCATCAGAAAAGCTTACAAGAAAGTTTTGAAACAAATACTGTTTATGTTTCATAAAATAAATAATAGGTGGTACCAAGACACACTTGAGTTATTTAAGCTGTAATCAGCTTTGTTCAATTACGTTCAAAAACGAATTCGGTTCTTCGTAAAGATATTACAGTTTCATGTCCTAACGTCATTTCGCAATTTGTCTTGACGTGAGCTGTTTCGTTTTGAAAATATTCAAATTCGTATACCGTTATATGGAAGCAAAAACTTTTAAGTTACACAGCAGATTTTAATTAAATGCCATAGCGATATCAAATCCAAAAAAAAATAAAATAAATAAATAAAAAAAATAAAAAATAATAATAATGACGACAAACGTCCTAATGTGAAGTGAAAAACAAGGAACGCGCGATATAAAAGAAAAATATACAAATACGCAGTTTGTAAATAATCCATTTCTTTCATTTAAATATTAAGGAAGCAAATATATATATTTTAAATATATCTAATATCGTTTTAAAAGTTATTCGAAGCTAAATATCGAGAAGTTTTACAAGAACCTTTTCGAAATTATTGCTCTTGATCGATCTCGTATTTTCATTTCAAGTTTATCCCACTTTGCGATGAGGTGGATTCAGACAGATCTTTTTCATAATAAATGCTTTTTTCTGTACAATTAATTATATTTTTAATTATACTGTGCATTTTTTTATTTTATCTGACACCCATATTTTCAAGCAGTACATATTTAAACTATTCGCCAAAAAAAATTGCCGCGGATTATACGTCACTGCGGATTATGCGACGTTTTTTTCCTTTTACTCGAAAAAAGGTCGGACAGATAATACGCCGCTGCGGATTATATATATATATATATATATATATATATATATATATATAGATAGATAGATAGATAGATAGATAGATAGATAGATAGATAGATAAATGATGTAAAACATCAACAATTTAACAAATAGCATATTCTTCACAAGAAGTTGGCGTCCTTAACGAATTTCTTAAAATCATACTTTCAATTTTATCAACATTAACGATAGAACGAAAGAAAATGGTGTTCTTAACATATTCTTCAAAAGAAAGCGTTTCTGTAATTCAGCCTAACAGAAGATGATAAAACATAGAAGATCACGACCGAAGATCATTTGCTTACATATTCTTCAAAGGAAGATGAGGTTCTTAACATTTGTATAAAATTAAAGTTATTAGAATTATATGGAAGAAAATTATTTTTTGTAAGTGGATGCATTTCATACAAATCCAATAAGACAACATAAAAAACAAACAAGAGAAAAAGATATTAAAACAAAATAAACATTTTTTAATAATAAACTAATAACAGTTTAAAACATTTAATTTTTACTGACATATCTTTTTTATTCGGTGTAATATTTTAGAAATTATACTAATTAACTGTCTGAAGTTTTTTACGTTTATTAGCACCATTTTTTTTATTTTTCTCAACATCATTACATCGTTAGAAATAATTGTTTAAGCAGATATTCGTAAATATTTTGATGACTTTTGAAACATAAAAAATCACAGGATTTATTACATTCTAAACACACATTTTCAGATATAATATTATTTTCTTCAAGAAATAGTTTAGTTAACTTTACCAGTAGCATTACTTAATTTTTACAAATTTAAAATTCATGTTCATACTCAGTTATAGAAACCATCTGCAAAAATATTAAATAACCAATTGATAATATATTAATAATATGTAAGGAAGGAATTTTCACTCACTCACTCATTCATTCAATCACTTACTCTCTCTCACACACACACAAACCTCCTCTATTCAACACATATAAATATTGGAAATTCTCATGAGATTTTACATCAAGTTCCTAATGCTTTGCAGTTACATAAGATGGAATACATGCATTACATGAGAGTTTTTAATTTAAGAACACGATATTCTGCAATACATGTTAGAACTTTTAAATCATTTTTTTGTTAAGTTTTCAAAAGGTTGATTATCTAAAACATTTAAAAATGTTTCAAAATTTATATCACTAGTTATGTCACTTTCAAAGGAGTGAGAATCAATCAAATTTGAAATACTGAAACTACCTTATATTTTAGATTTAACATGTAATAAATTATTTACTTTTAATTTTCTTTTAGCTTCTAAAATTTTCTGCAATAATATATAATAATTCGAACCAGACATTTGTCGATACTAGCCAAATCTAGGTTCAAGATTATCAGTTTGAAATTTGCCACCTAGTATATAATTTACATTTAATTCAGTTAATAGGTACAGAATAATTAATATCATACTCATGAAGAAGTATGGCAAAGAGCAAAAATAGTCTCTCTAAATAAACCTCCATGATCATTTTCTTGTTTCATATTTTCCCAAGCTTTTATACATAACACTAAATTCTGTAGAAATTCGACACTGCTTTGATTATGTAAAGTTATAGGCTCACTGAAATTCCAACATAAATGCTTATCTTTATTAGGGCTTTTTACATTCATTATTTCCCACCAACAGACATGCTTTGACATGAATGTTTTTCAACAAAGAAAGTCATGCAAAAGCAAAATCAACTTTTTTGTTTGCTGTTGTTTCTGCTTCGAAACCAAATATTGCGGAAAATAAATTGAAGCAGGAAAAATAAATGCTTTATCAGATTCTTTTTGATTTACCCAATTGTTTCTAATTGATAATTAGATGTACTGAATCAAATAATAAAAATAGCTTTTTAGAGCAATTAAAAGAATTTGGAATACAAACTTTGATTTAATTCATGCAACGTAATAGAACAAACATGTTTCTATTAACTCGATTACTATCTGAAATTACACTTAAAATCTCTCTCTCAAATTTCGAGAACTTTTAAAATTTCCTCATACCGTTCAGATGCTGCAGGTATTAAAGCTGCAATTTCTTTGGCATTAGAAAAAAGGGATGATATCATATATGCTTGCACTGTAGCTACAAGGTTTTTTTTTTTATTATGAGTAAATCCACATGATGTTTGGTTTTTAAAAGATATGTGAGGTCTTATAGATATTTTATCAACAAATAAATTTAAATTTTTTTTTATAAACTATTACACTTCCTTGCAAAAAACTAAAATTTTTATGTTATTCTTGATTTCATTTTTAAGTTAACAGAAAAGTCTTTTAAGATGTTGTAAACTTGGTAAGCGAATAATGTTACTTGAATACAAATAATTATTAGCTGTGTTTGATTTCATGTAAATAAAATATGCAAAAACTATTAAATCAGTTGAATATCGTAAATCATGTAGAGGTTTATTTAAATAAGACATTTGCTCTAACAAAAACTTAGCTGAATCCATTTTTTCCGGCATACAATCATGCCTTGAATCCACACGACCGATGTTTTATCAATTATGCGCAGAGGAAATGCTTTCTCATAGGAAGAATGAAAATGTTCGAAAATGCAAATTTTGATTCATTCGAGTCAATTCTTTTATCACTGGCAAATCTATCAATAATCTGTAAGTTGTATATATATTTTCATGTTAATTGCAGTTCACCATATTAAATATTTAGAGCAGCAGATTTATGCAAACTCGTGGATAAATTTTTAAGCGGAAGTAAGCTAGAATTAGAAGATAGGCAAGCATCTACAAGTACACAGACCAATGTGGATCGGAAAACAAAATCAAGAAAATATTCTCAAGAATACTTAAATTTTGGGTTTACCAGCACTGAAGTAAATGAAAAAGAAAGGCCCTTGTGTATCATTTGCTCAAAAATATTGGCCGTAAACAGCATGAAACCTAATAAACTTAAATGAGATTTGGAAGCGCTTCATAGTAAGTACGTCAATAAACACAGAGAATATTTCGAATTAAAATTAAAATCAGTTAAAAAGAAAAAATCATTTTTTAAAAAAACTTTGTGAATATAAAAAAGTTTTAAATGCATCTTACAAAGTTTCATATAAAATAGCCAGATGTAAAAAACCTCACACTGTTGGTGAAGAGCTTGTTTAGCCAGCAGCAATAGAGATGATAGAAACTATGTTTGGAGATAATTTTTTAAAACAATTGCAGCTCATACCTCTTTCAAATGATACTGTTGCTCATCGAATTGGTGATATAGCTGAAGATGTACACTGTCAGCTTTTATCGAAGTTGCGTAGCAAATTGTTTTCAATGCAGATTGATGAAGCAAGACAGAAATAAAGATGCTCATTTAATTGCTTGTTAGATTTTGTGATAAGATTTCAGTAGAAGAAGAACTAATTTTCTGCAAACCAATAGAACTCAAACAGCGCTTGCATTATTTGATATTTTAAATGATTTTATGAACGAGGCAAACATAGAATGGAAGCATTGTGTCGAAATATGCACTAATGGGGAACGTTCAATGTCTAGAAGATTTCAAAGTATACAAGTACTTGTAAGACAAAAATCATCTAAGTGCGTCTGGACGCATAGTATGATCCACAGAGAAGCTTTAGCTTCGGAGGAAATGAGTCCTGGACTGAATATTTTGTTAACTACTGTTGTAACCGTAGTAAATTATATAAACACGAGACCCCTGAAATCGAGGTTCTTTTCAGCACTTTGTAAAGACATGGGTTCAGTACATTCAGCGTTATTATTTTATTGCAAGGTAAGATGATTATCATGGGAAATATTTGCAATGCGTTTATGATTAAAGAGAAAGAAAACAGACCGGAAGCTGTGGATTTTCGCAATTATTAATTTGTGATGAAATTAAACTACTTGGTCGACATATTCGAAAAATTAAATAACTTGAATCTTCAACTCCAAGAAGAAAATATACATATGTTGGAAATGAGTGATAAAGTTAATGCTTTTTGTAGGAAATTCGAATTGTGGAGCAGAAATTTGAAGCAAAAACCTAACAATGTTTGCAACTTTGAATAATTGTACTAAAACATACAAGAACATGTAGAAGTAGTTTTTGTAACCATCGAAAATCATTTAGCCTTGCTGGCGGAGAATTTTAAAAAAGTATTTTCTTGCTAATGAAAAACGGATAGCAATTATGAGTGAGTTAGGGATCCAATTCATGACTCCTGAAGAACTCTCAACTGATGAGGAAAAAAAATAAATAAATAAATAAATAAATAAATTCCCAGGGTTCAATACAAGTGGAGAAATAAAGAAACAATTTAGTACCCTAGTAGCAGAGGCTTATTGGTATTACACTGGCCATTCACCGGTTCCATTGGCAACTCACTTTTCACCAAATTTTCTCATCGGTCCGAGCCCGGTATCTTATACATGAAACGGTCACTGCTTTTTCTACCGCACATTGTGCTCGACATCGTCATCGGCTGTTGATGCAGTGGTCATTAAGCGGCAGCCGTGGTATTTACCAAACAGATTGAAACGAATCATGAGTAGAATAAGTAAAAATTCTACGCATGCGCGGCCGCCATATTTGAAATTCATTGTGTTTACCAATTTTTTTTCTACTATTAGTACTAGTTATATTTCGCTCTGGAATTAGCTATTATTAATTATATCATTTTTAGCAAGCATTTATAACAGAATATTTTGGTAAGTACTATCAATTCTTTTAAATAAATAACAAGTACATATCTTTAAAATGCCTATTTATTTAATTCTGTCACTTTGTTGACTTATATTTATTTTGTATTGGTAAAATGTAAGTCCGAATAAGAATTAAAAATAATGTGTTTGAAATAATATTAATTTTATTGTGTACTTTAGTCTATTTATTGTTTTTAGTTTATAAATATGCATAATATTAATAATATATAGTAATTAAAAACCAGTATTGAAAATTACATGGACCCAGATCAACAATGTAGTGCCACAGTTAAAGATTTCAAAATACTTAACTCTTTATATAATGAGTCAAATATCTTTAGCAATTCAGTAACTAAAGAGAAATTAAAACAATGTTTTTTGAAATATAATTTAACTTGTGTTACTATAAATGGCATATTAAATGTACTTAAACCTTATCATACAAAATTGGCAGCTAGAAAATTACTCAGTACACCTACTTATGTTTCTGTATCTAAAATTCAAGAAAGTGAATATATCCATTTCACTTTAAAAAACACTATTAAGCAAAAACTCTTGTATGGATTGAAAACCAAAACAGTCTACTATAAGCATAAATTTACATATTGATAGATTTCCTTTGTGTAATAGTTCATATCATTTTGGCCAATTTTAGGTAGCATTAAAAAGATAATAAATACACCTTTTCTCATTGGTATTTATTTGTTGAAAAGAAACCTGATATCAATGAATTTCTGGAAGAATTAGTTAAAGATTCAAAAATTGTTATGCTGGTTTTGCAATATTGGGTAAAAACTTTTCAATTTTTGTTAATGTAGTAATTTGTGATATCCATCAAGAGCTTTTGTTACTTGTACTAAATTGTTTACTGGTTACTATGGTTATGATAAATGGTAAGTAACGAAAAGGTAAATGGTATCGAAAGATGACTTATCCAGAAATTGATTTTTCTTTGAGAAATGTTGGTGACTCAGATATAGATTTTCATTTTACTGGAGAATCCCCTTTTAAAGAGTTAAATATTGAAGTGATAAGCAAATTTCCTTTGGATTATATGTATTTTGTCTTTTTAGGCATTATGTGAAAGTTAGTTTTTTTTTTTTTTTTTTTTTTTTTTTGGTGCAAAGGTACTTATTCTTGCAGATTAAGAAATGCTGATTTTTCTATAATCTCTGATAAGCTTTTGAAGTGTGTAAAGTTTATTCATATTGAATTTCAAAAAAATATATATATATATACAGCCATTTAAAACACATTGATTTTTGGAAAGCTACTGATGTTATCTGAGAAATATTGCAACTGTTTTCTCTTGTTACATTTTTCAATATGAATACTGGTCAATGAAAAATCTCTTGCAGAATATTTTGAATATGGTGGCTTAGAGTCTGTTAAGAAGTGTACAATTTTGTATGACAAAGAATTTATCACATACAGTATCCATGCACTATCACATCTTATTGAAAATGTAAAAAGGTATGGCCACCTAGATAATTTTAGTGTTTTCCAGTTTGAAAATTATTTAGGAAAGCTGAAAAAACTTATTAGATCTTCAATCTACCCCTTTGGCAAGTGTATTTAAGATACAAAGAATTAAATGCTGTGCAATTTATAGATATTTCAGAAAATTTTGAAATTATAGAATCAATATCTCTTAGGCAATCATCATTAATGCTAAGACTTAGCATAGCTGGGTAGCACTATTTAAAATTAGAAGGAACCTATTTCACACTTAAAGGTTCAAACAATTGTCATGATATGACATTAAAACTCATGATATAATCTTAAGTGAAAATAAATCATTTATGTTACTTGGTAGATTTTTAAAGTCTCAAAAGAATTTCATAAAATTTCATGTGAATCTACTAATATTAAAATATTTTTGGTATCCAAATTTTCCAAATATAAATTATGGTCTTTCACTAACATAATGTGTAAAGGTATACTTTTGCCATATAAAGAAAATTTTTTGTGTTTCCCATAATTCATATGTTAAACTATATTTCCCAGCCTTAATCATGTTCATGTAATAACTAATTTTGATAAAATAATTTTCATGATTTATTATATGATAAAATTAATAAGAATTTTAAAGTTCTATTTGTAATTAGATTGTTTAATTTCCAGTATAAGAAATTGTACAGTTTGCATATTAATATTTGTATTAAATGTATAACCAAGATATTAAAGTCCAAGTCAAAGTTGGTTTGCTTACTGTGTGTGAATTTTTCCTTTACAAACTATTGAAGGTTTGGAGTCTTTTTAATATTTATTTAGTTGATATTTTTGAACTTGAAGGTTGAACTTGTTTGAAGAGAATTTTAAAAATCTGGTGCGTAATGTTTAATAAATGACAAAAAAATTAGTGATAAATGTAGTAATTATCCAAAAAGAAAATGAGTTTCATTGTTCTCCTTGTTAGTCAATGATAAATATTGTGCCATAAATAAAACAATATATTAAGTTATGATAGAGAGATTGTTTATATAATATATAAATATATATATTACACATATTAATACAAGAAAAAATAATCAAACCGCTTTAGTGTAAATGTATACAATATGCAAATTGTATGTTTGAAATTTAAAGATATATAATATGTGTTTGTATATTTTTTGCAACAAAAATTATGTTTAAAATTTTTACTGTAAAAATTATTTAAAAAGTAATTCGAGAGACCTGGTTTGGGTTTCATCTTTCTTGGAATTTTTTCTCTGATATAATGTAAATTTCAAAGTAATTCAAGCAATCTGAATGGTATATAAAAAAACAAAGTTTCTAAATAAAAATATTTAATTGATAGGTAAAAAAAGCATTAACATGATTAGTTGGGTTGAGCTAAACTAAAACTTATGTTGAAGTTTTTATTTCTAATATTTTGTTACTTTATTGTTGTTGTAAATTTGATAACAGGTTAGTATTTTATATTGAAACTATTTAAGTTTTACGGCTTGTAGAAATTTTAAAAGTAATATGCAATATGAAAACATCATTAAATTCAAATGTAACAGTTTATTTATAATAATTTAATCTAAATATTTCAGAATCATAACCATTGTACTAATGGTAAGAATACAATATTTTATAACTTCCTGCTTTAATTTTTAATTACATTTTTGTTTCAGTTTATGTCGTGTTTGTTACTTACAGTTAGGGAAAATAAATATTTACTATTTTTTTTTTATGCTTTGCTTATGTAATTTTTAAAATGCTAAGTTTATCATTGGATAAAAAGAATGATTGGAGCATATGGATTAACTTTACATCTTATCTTTCTTAGTTTAAACTTTAATTTTAATAATATTTTAACTTTATTTTTTATTACATTCCGTGTAAAGTTTAAAATTGTTTTTTACAGAAAATTTAATATTAATAATATCAATTATAAAAATGTTTGAAATGTTGATCTTACTTTGTTTCTTAATATTACATTATTTGTTTTTAGTTTCTACTTGCCATCATGATAGCCATGTTACAGATGTTGATGTACAGCAATACATTAAAAAATGGCTGTGTGTACCTGACAGAGGTGGGAAATGTTTAAGAAGAGCCTTATAAAAAAGCCCAGTCTAATGTATAAATAAATATAACCTAATGTGTGTGTAATAATATGTCTGATATATAATATGTAATAAAAATAATAAACCTTTATCTTTTGCAAACATTTTATTTTTGTAATTAAGTTTGTAAATATTGAAATAAAAAGTGCAAAAATGCACACAAATAGGATTGTTTATATACATTTATCTGAGAATGTATCTGAATTTCTAACTTATTACAATAAAAAATTTATACTTATTACTAAAAAATTTGTATCTCATTTTTTTATCACCCTTAAATCTGTATATTGCTTTTGAAAATTTCAAGAATATTCATGTTTAAGTGAACTTTTCTGCTATTTATATAAAATTAAAGAATATCAAAAATGAATTTACCTAAGACCATAGATATAAAGTAGTCTCTGTTCTAAATTAAAACATAATCAATGTATTTTAAATCTATCAAAGCCTGTAGTTTAAAAATGTTCTATTTTGTAATATTTTTCTGTGTATCAAATATATTGGAAGAATTAAATGAATAACTTATCATTTTAATCTCCATTTTCAAAACTAATTTTCTAAATGAATTTCACGGGTAAAATATAAATCTTATAAAAGCAATATAAATAATAAATTTTTTCAGACTTGTACAATTAAATTTCAATTGGAAATTCAAAAAAAAAAAAAAAATTAGAAAACTTTTACTATATGCTGTTTAAATTTTATTTTTCTGAAATAGGAAATTACTTTAGGGGAAAAAAAACTTGATGAATATGATCTCTAGGAAAATTTATTGAATATCATTAAAAAAAACTTAAAAGTTCTAAAACTGAAGTTATATGTTGAATCTGCCAACTTTGTGACATTCAATAAGTTATTGAAAATATTGGAATGTGTCCAAGAGTGAAAAAATATTAGATCTGCAAAATACATTTAAATTTCATTTATAAATATACTATCCAATTTTTTTAAAGTATGTCTTTCAACACAAATATTTTTATATATGAAAAAATGTATAAATAAAATTTGTTTTCCTTGGTTTTGTGTGGTAAGCTTATAAAGCAAAAATACATTATCGTTAAAAAGTTTATTAAACGATTGTGTATTTTTGATATATAAAAGCAAAACAACAGCATTGCTGTCCGAGTAGAATATAAAAATGCATGGCATAGTATCATCGCAACACTCACTGCCTTTTCATCGAACCCAACGTAACTCATCGGCCCATTTGCCATAAACTCATCGCACCGTTCACTTCAATTCACTGGGGAGTGATACCGCAGCCGCTCCCCGATAGAGGTGACAAATAGTGCACTGTTCCATGCACTATTGCCGCGCAGGGCCCGGTGAGTATTCATCATCCTGAGGCGTTTGCCCAATGACCTCCCACCGTTGAATTGCTACTAGGGTAATAAAATACTATTTGAATTTTGGGCAGGAGTAAAGGACGATTTTTCTGCACTAAAAACAAGAACATTTCGCATTTTATTACCATTTTCAAAATCCTACCTTCGTGAAACTGGATTTTCTACTGTAGCTTCTTTGAAGACCAAATATAGATCGCAGCTGAATATAGAAACAGAACCGAGAGGGGCAATTTCTAATATTAAACCTTCCTTCGATAAACTCTTGCTCTGCAAGACAGGCTCAAGGAAGTCACAAATAATTATAAAATTTATTTTTGATTTAATATATTTTGATAAGTCATTAAATATGTCAAAATGTATTTTGTTTTCTAGTGTGCTAGCGACAACCAACGGGGTCACGCCCCACAGGTTGAGAATCACTGCAATAGACCATTTTTCAAAACCACAAAAGTCATATTTCAAAGAAGTGGAAAATATTACACTCTGTTCACCGTTTAAAATATTATAAATAAATTTAACAATGCTGCATAGAAATAAAATATTTTTATAGTAAATAAACATCACTATATTTAAAATATTATTTTTCAGTGCTTTTCTTATTTATATTTACAAATTTAAATGGACAATTATAAAAGTGTTAAATAATGTTTATATTTTCACATTACATAATATTTAGATGGATACAAGAATCCCTCAATTATTTCAATCAAATGATAAAGATCTACTTTAGATAATATTGTAAATTCAAATTTGTTTTATAGAAATTTTCCAGACAGTGATTCAAACTGAAAATTAACTTCTTAATTATTTATTCTAAATATTTAATTTTTGATTCAAACAATTTCTACATAAATTAGAAAGGTTACACAGGCCAATTTTTAAAGCTTTTCAGTTTAATGAAAATTTTAATCAAGTACATACCTATTCAAACTAATTGTTTTTGGTGTTAAAAATTACTTTGATCTTTTATGTCCTTAATATCATGTGAAATAAATTAAAAATCTAATTTTCTAAATAATTTATAGTTAAATAGCAATTTAGAGAATGCTCAAAACAAAAACTGTATGGTCATTGATAATTAAAAACAATATGTTGAACATTGGGACAAATATTTTCTAATAAATGGATTAGTGAATTTTGTAGTTTCATATTATATTTTTATAATCAAAGCAAATTCAAGTACATTTTCTCAAAGAATGTTATATTCATAAACTGGCTCATTTTGCCATCAAAATAAATCTGTTGTTTTAAGAAGAATATTTTTGACAAATTATATTAACACAGAAAATTATCATAAAATTCTACAAAATTTAACTAAAAGGAAAACAAATTCTTTTAAAAAAACATTTATTTAACAATAGTAAGCATAGACTTTTAAACAAGCAACAAGTACATTGAGCAAGCTTATTAAAAAAATTTGTGCATAAGAAATTGAGAGGAACATTTAGGCATTCAGTATAGTAAGAGTTTCCATATATTTAAAACACTTTAAATGCATTTTCATTTTAAATATAATATTTCTAATATGTGCTTAAGTAAGTTACAAAAAATTCCATAGTTTGAAATTCATTCTTTAGGAAATATGCAAAAACTACTTAGCTACAAGGAAACTGAAGAATCTATAAAACATGTCATTCACCATTCAACAATGAAAATAAGTACATAAATATTATCAATAAAAAATTTAATACTTACATGAAACATTTGCACTCAAAATACAATGCAATACAGACTTCCACTGCACTACCCAATGACTGTTTTACAGTGCAGCATCATAAATATACAACAGAGTATTTTTCATGCAAGATGTAAAATTCAGATAAACTTTTGTAATTTTACTTTGATGAAAATGTATACATATAGAGCTTGTTAAGCATATACAAATACACTAAACAGATTCTTTGAATCAGACATTCATAATACATATTTACACAATATATCTGAAACATTATTATAAATATCAACAAATGGAAGAGAAGGAGTAAATTTTTTGTAAATTGCACAAATATTTTTATATATTTAAGTAATACTTGGTAGCCAAAAAATGCTTAGATCCAACTATATTAAAAAATTTTTGCAAAGTGGGATAACATTTTTACAATTACATGTTTCAGCAACTAATTAGAAAAGTGCAATCTGTTATGGATTTGATATAATAAACTTTTATTCATAAAATTTCAAATTATATCTTAGAGCTAATTACATTTATAAATTTTTGTATAAGTATGGTAAGAATCAATTCAGTTTTTAATCATATATATATATATATATATATATATATATATATATATATATATATATATATATATATCTTTCATTTACTCACAAAAAGAAATGTCCAGCTAAAATTAATCCATGACTTACATACACAACTAAATTTAATATAAAAATCTATTTTCTAATCAGAATAAGCAAAGATAATGGAAGAATAAAATGAACAAATATAAATATTATCATAAAATAATTTAACTATGGGAAATACTTTGTTTTGAAGTAAGATTACTTTCATTATTATTATTTTTTTTTGTACTAATTTTCATATTACTTCAATTGTACATTTTAACAAAGTAAATTATTTATATGCATTGTATTCAAAAGTGCAAATAATCAAATGTCTAAATATACTAGTTCATTAGCTTAAAAATTTCTATGAATAATTGATAAATGCATTATTTATAACTAAAGACAAATTCAATGTTTTGCACAAAATAATTTCTAGGGAAAGAAGTTTAATTTAGTAACATTAAAGTATTTTTTCTTAAATGATATAAAATCTTTAGAAAAATAATAAAATCAGATCTAACTTGACATTAAAATTTTTGCATTAAACAAATACTATTTATTAACTAATTATTTAAAAAATATTAAGTGAGTTTAAGATTTTAGCTGGAAAAAGATATAAAAAATAATTTTTCAATTTACTCTGAATAGATATTTTAGTAAAAATACAGTACAAGAAAATGAGATTATAAAATTGTTTCATTCACCTATATAAAGGTACAATTATACAAACAAATTACAATCTTGTATTCATATTATAAAAAAAAAAGCAAAATTTATTTAATCTAAAAATAATTGCAACAAAAGCCAATTGTGAACACCTTTTTAATAATTTTCAGCAATAATGTATACCAATTTAGCAACAATTTTAATGTTTCCTATTAACTAACACACACACACATATAAAACACATCCAATTATAAAAAAACAGAATTTTCTGTTTTTTATTTTCTGTTTTTTACAGAATTTTCTGTTTTTTCTGCCAACTTTATTATATACCATTAATTTAGAATAATGATAATTTAATTGGATTATCAATATCCACAAATCTTATTATTTGCTATTTTAATACAACTATTGATAAATTTACACATTCGTTTGTAAAGAAAAAAATTTGGCTTTATATTATTAATAAGTACATGATACAAAATTAATTTTTGATTAAAATTATATTTATAAGCAATAAACTTTATTAACTGAAGTAGTGACAAGCCTTAATGTTCTAAAAATTAGAAATTTAGTTTCATCTGCATGCTTTAATGAATTCTAAATGAAAAAGATATTTTTATACATGATGTCATTTATTTACATTAAAAAAACATTATATCAGTGAAAAATAACATAATTTAAATCAGGTACTTATACTTTTTTTAAAGGAAAGGTTGTCAAATAAAGAAATCAATTAAAAAGTAGAAAATTATTAAAGCTAATATTTTTATTAAATTAATAGACTATTTTAATTTTAAAATGTAAAATAAAAAACAGATAACTGTTTATTATTTAAGAGACGGATTTTTTTTAACCATATAAAAGTATTTATTATAAATATTGCAATATATCAAAACTTTGCATTAAAAATATTTACATTCTTAAATTAATATAGCTACTAAACATTACATCTAAATATCAGGTAAATAATCTAGAACTCACATT
The DNA here is from genome assembly GCA_026290005.1 of Latrodectus geometricus. Taxonomy (NCBI): domain Eukaryota; kingdom Metazoa; phylum Arthropoda; class Arachnida; order Araneae; family Theridiidae; genus Latrodectus; species Latrodectus geometricus. The sequence continues at coordinate 910,196 of JAPDSC010052032.1, read as the reverse complement.
ATATGAAAAATGTTTTAAGAACTTATTTGATACAAACTAATAAATAAAACATTGTAAACGTCAAAAATAGGTAAAAACATCAAAATCTTTATTAGAACAACATATCACAATGAATATTTTACACATAAAGTACACATGAAATCTAACAGTTACATTATTAAAAATATAATTTTTATAAAAATATTTATTGAATAAAAGTATTGTACTGTTAATCATATTTTTTTTCAATGTCTAATTTTAATGCAAATTACAGATCATATAATATTAAAAATTATTTATAATAAATCTGATAAAAAAATAATTAGTACTGATGTCTTTAATCATATAAGATACTATTATAATCATATAAGATACTATTATAACAATTTTTTAAACACAGTTTACTATGTGAACACAATTTAATGATTAAGAGAATCAAAGAATTTACAGAGAAACAAGAAAAATAAATTTTAGACATAAAAAAAAAAATTATTTTTGATAATCATATAAGGGCAAATTTTTTTTTTCTGAAATGATGCATAAAAGATAATTTTCATTGAATAGTAACTGAAATATATAAAATGATTTAGGCCACATGTTTAAAATTCTATTATTATACCGTATTAGTTATTATTTAATAGCCCAAAAATTTGTTTATACAAAATTTTTTTATTAAAAAAGGACAGAGCAAATTTATTAAGTATATTTATTAATAATAAAATATTTTTTAACGTAATTTTTTAAATAAAAATTCAAACTTTCAGTAAACTATAACTATTAAATTTTTAGTTATCATTTATTAAAGAAACAATAATATAGAAACAACGATAACAATCATATTTAACAATTTTATTATTACATAAAATTCTGAATAACACCCAGATTTCAAAACATTCCAAATAAATATTTCTTCATATAAGCTACACACACAGATAAATTCATTATACACATAAAATCAACATTTACACAAAATATTAAAATAATATTACTTAAACATTTCAATTCAAATAAAAACACATATGCTTATGAAACAAGAATAAATAAACTGAAAACTTCACATTTTTCAAACTTAAAAGTACAAAAAAAAAAAAAAAAAAAAAAAAAAAAAAAAAAACTTTATGACATTAAAGATAGCATTCTACATTTTATTTTATTAACAGCAAAATGTTTGATAACTTCTGAGACAACAATTCAGTAATTTATTAGCGTTTTTATGATCAATGATACTACATAGAAAATAAGGCAACTATGTGTGATCTCATGAGACACAGCAACATATATTTTAAAAGCAATTAGTTGTTTTTCTTTCATTTTATAAGAAAATATTGACTATGTATCACAGTAACAATGGAAAGAATTTACTTTTTTCAACAACTCAATACATTTCACTTGAAACTAAAAATATGGTATTAGAAAATGATTGCGAGAGTGAGAAATGTTACAACTCTTCTTTAAGATCAATTATTTCAGATTTACTCAATGAAATGCCTTTTTTCAAAAAATCCAGGTAAAGTTTTTCAAGAGGATCTTGACTTCTATACAAAAATAATAAAAAAATTAAATGCTGCAGTTTCATGAAATAAGAAAATAAAAAATACTCAAATAAATTAATAAAATATCCATTTTTTAGCATCATTTATTCATTAATTGACAAAATACAACAGAAGTATGTCCCCATTTACATAAATATAATGGGATTAGTCCATATATAATTATAAGTTAATAGATATATATTAACAGAATATTTTTTTATTTCATAATATTATCAAAAATAAGTGTTATTTATAAAACTGAAGTATTATAAGAAAATAAACTTATATGAAATTTAAACACTCAAGGAAAATTTCAGATTTTATAAAAAAAGATTTTCACTTACTGATACCATTATTCATTAAAATATTTATTTCAAGCAAATAATTGCAACACACTAAATTTTTAGTAATGTAATAAATTCTGAATTTGAATTTTATACTGTGAGTATATTAACTGCAATTCATAATGAAAATTTATTAATCATTATGATTAAACAATAATTTGCTACTCTTGTATATATGATTTTAATATTGAAAGTGACTTTTGAATGGTGAATGTTTGTTTTCCTCCCCTCTTTAAAAATTTAAAACATCATTTTTTCCATTTCTTTCCATGAAATTAGGTTTACAGTACAAATTTTCTATGTTATTAAATACAAATTGCATTTTATTTAGCATTAAAATAATATGGAAAAGCTAATAAAAAGTTTTAGCAAAACTTTTAAAAATTAAAATTTGATTATTTTTTGACTCAACAGAAATGCAGGGACACTATCAATATGTTAAAAGAAAAATATTTATTCACAAGTTCAACAAAATTATAACAATCAGTAATTTTTTATGATTATTATAATCTCAAAACAATCAACATAATTAAAAAATATATTTATTGTAATTTTTTATAAAATTCTAAAATTTTTATTAGTTTAAAAATTAGAGAAAAATTGAATATTTAGAAGTAAAATATATAAAAAGATCTCTTACATAAAAATTGCGTTTTCTGCATCTACTAAGCCCAATAAATAATTAGCATTTACATGATGGATCACACTGGCATTTGGATGAAAAATTATTGCTTCAACAGGGAATTCATAAACAGTTAGGCACATGTTAGCAAAAACAGATGAATCCAACCTAGGTCCTTCCAATATTTTCTGAGAAAAGAAATTAAATAAAACGAATGCTATATAATAGAAATAATATATTATATTGAAATCATTCTTCTATAAGGTGTAATTAATTTTAAAAATAAAAATAATAGTTTTAATAACCTTTTAATTTTAATAACACTTAAAAAACAAACACTATGCAACTTCATATTAAATATTTTAAAATATTATTTTCCCCAAGTTTATTCAATAATCAGTTATTTGCAGCTCAGATATAAGCACCTAGGAAGTGAATTCATAAATGTATAAAAATTTGAAAGGGTATGAAAATTTATTAAAATGGCATTGTGAAACAATTCTATCAAAACATTATTTTTAATATAATATAAAAAGAAATTATGCTGCTTTTCAAATATTTCAACACTATGTAAGATAAAATAAACGATTTCGAAAACAAAACATTTTTTTGAAAATCAAATAATTTCTTTAAACATTTTTTTTAACAAAAATGCTTTTCTGAAATCAACCCACAGGCAAGTGTTATTAAATCACTGAGATAATATTTACATTTATTAAGCAAATAAATTTGTAAAGTGGTGTGGAATCAGTAGACTATTTCCGAAAAAGTATGAAAAAACATTATAAATAAAATATAAACGTATATAGTAAAATCTCCTCTTGTTTAAAAGAATTTTAGCCATAAGAATATTTTTTAAGGGGGGAGGAAAAAAAAAACACCCGAGTTTATATTAAAAATTAAACTCATATATTTTAATTTGAGTTTAATTTTTCGAAACACTTTTACAATTGAGGGATGATTAAACAGGAATTTATACCTCAAACTAGCTTCCTAATTACTACAAATTTAAATTTTTGACATAGATGTAGAAATTGATTTTTTTGTGCATCAATTTTTGTAACAAAAATCTAAGCTGAATATTAATGAAGTATCATTCTTTACCCCAAAATAAATCTATATTTGTATTAAAAATGAATAGAAAAACTTACTTCTAATTCAACAACAGTAGTCCAAAAACTGATGTAATGATTTTTTAAAATTTCAAGAACAGGCGGACTAGCAAGAGCACTTTCTCGCAAAGTCCGCCCTGAGCCTCAGCATGACTGGTCATCTAAATTACCCCATAATACCAGACCATGGACAAGTTTATCTTCAATTGTTGCTACACGGAAAGCCTCAGTTAAATTATAATATTTTACCTGAAAAAAATAGAGCCAATGAAAAATGTCTAAATTTAAAATATTTTCTAACAAAAGATATCTAAATTTTTTTAAATCATATGTAGGTTTTCTATCATTTCAGTTTCTAATATAAAAATTTAATATTTCAGATTGTCAGATAAATTTTGAATAAATACAGATTCTTTGATAAATAAATAACCTTCAAATTTTTAGTATGCACTCTGATAACAAAGCTTTTAGATAACAAGGCTCTGATAACAAAGATTTTTTTAACAAATAATGCAGATTAATAATTAAAAAGTAACTTACAATTTTAAACATCATTGCACATAAATAAAACACATACAATTAATAGATTCACACTTATATTTTATGCAATTTGAGTTACATATAGCTGTAACTCCAATCTCACAAATTTCTCCAAGTTAAAAAATTTGAAACATGACTTACTCAAAAAATAAATATGAAAAAAATTATAATGTTAATTTGCACTTTTAATATTATTACATTTTTTATTATCCTGTTGTGAATGATCACTAAAACAGTAACTTGTTCATTCAAAAGTAAAACATTCAAAAGAAAAAAACAATCACAATTAAAATAGATGAAATGATGCAGAGAAGAATGATGGTTTTGACAAATTTTCTTAATAGAGAATTTGATTTTCATTAGGATAAATGAAAATAAGTTCTGTAACTTTAATAGAATTCATAATAAAAAAATTTGTGCAACAACTGATTTCTAAGTTTTATTTTTTGTACTTAGAAATCATAGCTTAAAAATAGATTTATCATTTAAATTTTATATTTTAGAGCATTAGGAAATTTCTAAAAATAATACAAAGTACAGATTTATTTAGCAAATATATATAGTCTCATTTATATTTGGGTGATTAAAAGAAAATTTAAGTTTTAATTCATTTAAATTAGTAGAATAGATTTAACTTACGTGAACTGCATAATTAAAGTGAAGTAGATTATGAAAATAATAATGTAATATTCAGAAAGATCAGAGAAAGCTTCAAATGGAACTGATAAACTGGTAAAATAGAGATGGGATATGAACTTAGTATCTGATATCTAAACAGTTTAATAATCTGTTTAAATTTAATTTAGATGGCAATAATTTCAAGCAGGCTTTTTTAAAGTCAAATTACAAAAACTAAGCTGGTAGTCTTATTATAGCAATGATAATGTAATATTGCAAAAGCATAAGTAGAATTTAAACGTAGAAAATTTTTCCAAACTTTATTTTAATATATTTCTTTGCAATATATTTTTATAATATTAATTTTCTTAAAAAAAAAAAAATAAATAAAAAAAAAATAATAAAAAATACATTAATTAAAAAACAAAAAAGTAATTTGCTTTTTAAAGCATTTTGGGTTTGAATTTCCCCAAACCTTTCATAATATTTTAATTATTCACACATAATATTATTTCATATATATTTATTAATAAGCCTAAAATAAATTTTTCATTGCTTTTAAATACTCTTAAAGGAAGCTAATGTAAAATTATATACAAAAATATGCCACCATAATTTATAAAAATATATTACTTTTTTAAAAGGATAAAATTGTAATTCTAATGAACTAATGGCATCTTCCAAAGAAACTTGAATATCCCATTGAATATTTGACAAATCTTTATCTAAAACTTTTTCATTAGTGGATGGTACAGATATTGCAGAAGATTTTAATGACATGTGAGGAATGTATCCTATATCCACTTCCATGCTATCTTCTGTAGGCCCATTATACCACTCCATATCTGAAATAATGCAAATCTATGTTAAATATCAGCTATTGATCTATTTTAATCAATCAAGATTTCTGTTCCACTGAAAAAGATAAAACTCAATTTGAATTTTAAAACGTGGTATGTATTGGGTTGTTCGGAAAGTCATTTCGTTTTTTCCCCCGGAATCAGTTTTCTACAAGTGAAAATCTACCATTTTATGAGTATAAAATCATGCCATGACCAGAAAGATGTTAAAAAGTATGGGACTAGAATTGACAATATACAATTCAATAAAATATTTATTCGCTGTACGTTTTTCATTTTCATATAAAACGAAATAACTTTTCGAACAACTCAATACATCATTTTGAATAGTGATAGTATTCAGCAGCATTTCATATATCTAGTAAACCAAAACAACTTTAAAGAAAATATAGTTTGAGGTTACTGGAAACATGTGAAATTGTTAGTTTTTAATCTGTATAATATATTGTGTGTGTAAGATCGAAGTGGATAGTCAACATGAAAATAACTCAAACAAAATTAATCAAGTGATAGCTGACATTATATAAATAAAAAAATATGGCAAAGGAAAACAATTTTAGAAATTTAAAATGAGTATTCATATTACCACTAAAGTGAAAAAAATCAGCTTTTTTTTGCAGACTATCTGTTGTGGAAATTAATGAAAGTGAACTGTTAAAATTGCAAAAAATTACTCCCTTCCTCAAATTAGCTAGGTAATCTACATGCTACCTATTAAGTGCTTATTGTTGTAAGAAAAAGATAATTTCTGGAGCAACAGAAATACTTTTGTATGCTTAGATCAATATTGTGTCACCATATTTTTCTGAATATAAACCGCAGTGGCATTTAATCAACGGAATTTTTTCGGCGAATAGTTGAAAATATATACTGTGGATAAGGGTGTCACATAAAATAAAAATACAAAGTATAATTAAAAATATGATAAGTTTTACATAATAATGAACATAATAAATATTTATTATGAAAAAGATCTATGTGGATCCCCCCATCCCAAAATGTGATAAACTGAGATGAAACCACAAGATTGATCAAGGGCCATAATTCGAAGAAGATTCTAGTAAAACTTATCTATATTTAAGTTTCTAATAACTTATAAAACAAGGTTAGATAAATACATTTCAAAAGCAAAATAAATTTGTTGTGTTAATAATTAAAAAATGATTACTTTCAAACTGCACACTGGATACATTTTTTCTTTTATATTGTATATGCTTTGTATTTTACTTTATACTACTTTGCTTGTTACTACATTTTTTATTTGCCTTGGTTATAGCTTTTAGTTTAAAATATGATGTGTAAGTTAAAACATTTTTGTTTCCACATGAATTTGAATATTTTCAGAATGAAACAACTCACGTCAAGACAAAATGATGTTAGCCAATTGCAACAGTAATATTTTTTTGAGGAACCAAATTCATTCGTGAATGTAATTGGACAAAGCTGATTATAGCTGAAATAAGTTAGATGTGTTGTGGCACCACCTGTTATCTATTTTATGAAACAAAAGCAGCATTTCTTTAAAAAATTTCTTGGAAGTTTTTGTAATGGAGAATGCTTTTTTTTTTATCAGATTATCCATGGTGTTATATAATACACAAAATGAAATTCACAACTTTTTTAATAAATAATCTGCAGATTATATACAGGAAAATGTAATAATTAAAACACCATCCTTCAAAGAATACAATGGTTTAAAATATTATTAAAATGAAGGAAATTCATATTTACTTATTTTCCAATATTTAATTAATTCAAATAATTCATTAAACAATCAATTAACTGTTAGAATCAACTTTTGAAGTTTAATAATAGTGAAATTGTTAATGTCGTTGCACCAAAATAATTCTCTGTTGAGCTCTATCAGTTAAGTGGGAGCAGCTGCTGGAAGTCTTCATAATTTAAAAACAGGACCAAACAGAAAACCCCCAATACATGTGATTTACTTACGCAAAAATATTTTTTCACTTGGAGGACATTGTGACTATTTAACATACCCTAGCCATCTCTGGTTAACATGACAAATCTTTGGTTAAGCGAAGATTTGAGACCACTGCTTTCAGATAATGAGAACAACACCCTAGCCAATCAGCCCATTGTAGTCCTGATGTCATTAATATACATATTATCTGATAAAATAAAGAAAGCATTTGATTCCATGCATTAACTAATTTTGTCTAAATTAACAAACAAAATTAGTTAACCTGTAGATTATCTGAGTAATATGCACATCAACAGATTTTGAGCTTTATAGTAATATTTATAGTATAAAAATTTACATTAATTTAAATTTGTTAGATTAGTACCAGATTTATAAGTATACTTAGAGTTAACTAATTCTGATAAGTGAAACTATTTTTGAGAAAATTTTTAGGATTAAATCAAACTAAAGAATAATTTCTAATTAGAATCAACATTTCAAATTACATGAACTTTTATTAAAATATATTGCAAGCGATTTGAATAATAATCCTGATTTTCTTTACAGTTAATTAATCCATACATAATTTTTTTATTACAAAAGATATAAGAAAGCATTTGCTAAGAAGTTAATATACAAAAAAGTGAATAATAATAACTAGGATTCATGCATAAATTCTTAATCTTTTTTATTTATTACAACAAGATTAGAACAATAAATATTCCACAATTTACTCAAATAAAAAAATTTTATGACACACTTAAGTCAGTATTACAGAAATTACAAGATTATAGAAATTGAATGTAAAAGAAAAACAATTAGTAATCATAAAAAAAAAAAAAATCCCGTTCTTAGCAGCTAATGTTCATGAGAGGGAGAGGTTGTACTTATAATATTAGTGATTAGAGATTTCTCAAGTAGAATTAAATAGAACATTTTTCTTGACTTTGCTCAGTAGGTAGAAGACAGATAGTCAGATGAGAGAAAGTCGTCTTGAATATAGAACTTTGCAATTCTTTAGGTCTCAAGAGGTAAAATCCATATTTCCGTGGTGAAATGCTGGATCAAATTCTGGTGGACTCTGCTGCAACCTCGGTTGTAGTTAGATTTCTAAATTCTATAACTTTCTCCATTTCCTTTTCAGCAGACTGTTTTTACTAATATCTTCCACTTCAAACCTTGTTACATATTTTTTTTAAGTCTTGTCTCTCTAACCCCACAGGAAATAGGAAATCAAACTCAAACTTCTGCATGCACAAGGGGGGGGGGAGTTAAAAAAGTAAGAACCGAAACCAAAGTATTTTGAAACCACGGGGTGACAAAAAAATTAAGACCAGTGTTATGAAAACAGAGAAAAGAATACAGCAAAAAATTGTTGGCTTAAAAAGCAAAAAATTACAGATCTACAAAAAAATGTGATCACATCACAGAATTATCTTTTAACATTCATTTAAAAAAATATATAATGGTTATTGAATTCAATTTTTCAACACAATTATAATTTTTTGTGATTTTAATTTCTTTTTTTTTTTTTTTTTGGTATTAAAGAAGCAAAAATAATTAAACCATCAAAACATTCTTTAAGAACAAAATCCACAAAAAAGTTAGATGATTTTGAATATGGTAAATTTTAATAATAAGCATGGTAGTAACAAAAATAAGTTACAGATTTTAAAATAAATACATTTGTTGATCAAAAAATATTTTGAATCTGTGTTGCATTTTTTAATACATGATATAAGGTGTTCCATTTTTATAACAATAAAACATTTAAATGTGAAATTTGAAGCTCTAATATGGCATGTATAAAATCACTTAGAAGAAATATGCCTATATTGATTAAAATATCCAAATTTTGATGAAGAATAGCCAAAAATTCTCATTATGATATATCTATAAATGCATGGCATCAAAAACAAACAGATATCAAGAGTTTAGATTGAAGACAATACATATTTGACAACTTTTAAAGAATATACAGTGATTGAGAGTATAATAGAACAATCTGCATTACATATGGAGGTTGAGTAAATACTCTAATATATAGCACCTGAAATTAAGAAGTAACAATAGCTGGCTGGTTACTTATTTTAATTGCCTTACACAAAAATTAAATTAAGTATACAATAGTAATGAATAGTACATTATAATCACATTTCTGAAGTCTCTTGCAATTAAATTGTTAACATGCCACAGAATTAAAATTAATCAAGAGCATTTGCTAACATTTTAAAGCAAATCCAACTTATCAGTTTTGTTTTTATCATGTTGAAAATCTTCCAATTAAATTACATATTTTATGAAGAATTTTACACAAAAATAAAATTTAACAACTTGCTTTTAATTGATCAAAAAGAAAAAAAAAAAAATTTACAATTTCTTGAAAATTTCTTAAGTAAAAATTATAAGTGATATTAGAGAAAAATCTGATGGCAAAGGTTATTTGTATTTTAAATAAAGAGTAAGATTTTGAATACTTTTCAGTAATGAAGAAAAATTTTTTATTCTACTCAATGTATTTGCATCCTTTATCTTTTGTATGTAGCACTGGACTTTCAAAATATAGACATAGAAAACAGAGTATATTTCAGCTTATCAGAAAAGAATGTCAAAAAGTAAATTTTCAGTTTTAGAAATAATATAAATTTTCTGATAGAAACTTATATTGTGAGGTAGAATCATTATTTTTTGACATACATTACATAAATTGAACAAAGAATGATGAAACAAAGCAGAAATTACTTACCTACATTTAAAAGAGTATCGGGAACTTCCATATGAAAATATTTAACAATAGTGCCATCTTTGTTGATTATCAATTCTCCAGAAAATTGAGAAGGAGTGAACCAGAACGGATGGTTTGGAGGCTCATTCAGCTGGAATTCCGCATGAATTCTAGACAATTTATTTTAAATTAAAAATTAAGACATTGAAGAGCAATTTTACTGTGATGAACTTGTAATAATCAGCACAACATAAAATAATGGAAAAGATAAATTTAAATGGACAGAACATTACACTTGATATAATATATCAGTCATATAATTTAATAAGCTTTTTCATAAAATTTATTAAAAACATATTTAGAACAACTTTCATTTAAGCTAAATATTACAAATTTTATTTGTAAATGATATTATTTGAAAATCCTTTTAACTACACAGCACCTTTAAATTTGCAATCAAAAGTAAAAAAATATCAAAAAATTAATTATTTAATGATAATGTTAACAGTTGGAAAATTTTTACACTAAATAGAATTTATTTACAAGTTTTTATGTTGTAAATAAAATTTATTTAAAAGACAAGAATAACATAAGAAATTTAGAAAAAAAATTCTCACATTATAAAATTCTCAGGATGTTAATTTAAATAAAGAAAAAATCCCCAACTCTTGATACCTGAATATTATGTCATAAAAATCTTCATCTATTGCTTTCACAACAGCAGCAATTCCTTGTGGTGCAAATCTTGTCCATAGGAAAGGACGTGGATGGAAAAGACTCAGTAATGAATGAATCAAAATAAACTTTTCTTCGACACATGGTGGATAATATCTCCGGCTTGTAAGTGGGCCTAAGTACTTGCTTGGTTTAAACTCTATTACCCACCATGGCTGGCCAACTTGTATATTAGCTTTAGGAGGCAGGAAAATTGAAAAGTATTTGGCACCAAATCCAAGTTGTGGTTTAAAGGGATTTTTCCAATTTAGCAAACCCTGTAATGAATTTGCCTCTTCCTAAAAAATTATTGTAACTATATATTAGAAATAGTGATTTATTTCACATCTAGATCACAATGTATTAAGATTTTCTTGGAGTAATTTTAAATGGTTTCTTGACATAGTAAAAAATTCAATGCAAAGGAAGAAAAAATAAAATATATCATAATACAACTATATAATTCCTTAACTAAAAGCAGAAAACAATAAAATAAATTATAAGAGTACAAAAGATTGTGCAGAAGCTTTATAATTCTTATACTAATAGAATTTATACAAAATCTTATATATAATAAAATACCACATAAATTGAAAACAATTTGTTCAGGATAAAAATTATCTTAGAAAGTTATATTATAAATGACTTTCATCAATTGAAAATATAGTGAAAAGATTTTTTAAGCAATATAAGACAATGTATTAAAAGTTGATCAGTTGATATTATAAACTTTGTTAATACATCAGTAGAGGTGTATGAACCAAAATTAAGAAAGTGGAATATATGTAATGTAATCAATTTGCTTATTTTTTAAATTAAATTAACAAAAGAAATTGATAAAGGAGGATTTTCTTCTGGGACAATTTAATATATTTGTTAACAAAACTCATCTGAATTTTGTACACTAGAAACATGTCATTCATAGTTACAATTTCAATATTGTCTAAATAATCTTATATTAAAAAATTGTTAAATTTAATATTTTAAATTCAATTCATTAAAAATTTATATTAATCCCTATGTATTACTATTTCTATAAGTTACTATTTACTAATACCTTACAATTAATTACTATTTTTCTGTATGTTGTTGCACCAGTATACTTCTCAGCACTTAGCCAAAAGTTAGATTCAACCAGTTAGATATAAGCAGCTGGATGGGAGTTCTAGTTATTCAAAAGCAGGGACAAGCAGATCTCCCATAATGTGCTATACATAAAGGAATAAATTCCTTTGGAGAACATTGTGATTAAACCTATTTCACATGTCTTAGCCACATTTTTAGTGATCATGAGAGATCTTTATTTTAGTTGGGATTTGAATCCACTTCTTTTTGACAGTTAGAATGATATTTAATCAACCAGGCATGTTGCTCACCACTAATTATAATTCTCAGATGAATTTTTTTTTTTTTTTTTTTTTTTTTTTTTTTTTTGTAAATTATATGGTATTACTTGGTATTATATGGTAGCAGAAAATCATTAATATATCTAAAATGTCTAAAACTATTTAAATTGTCATAAAATTTTGAATAGTTTTTGACATAATAGATAAATATTTTCATTCATAAAATAAGTGCATTACAAATAAAAAATACCAACTTAATTATTAATAGCATAAAAATAACAAGTTTAAAACAAAATTTTAATATGAACATAAGAAAATTATATATGTATTTAATAGCACTTTGTAAATATTCAGTATCTACATAAGGAAATGTAATTAAAAATACCTCAGTTAAAACACTAAGATTTTTCTTCAAAGAGTCCAAATCTAGAGGTTCAAAGCTTGCAACAATATTGACAATTTGTTCGCTAATTTTTACTGGAAGAACAGGGAACTCGCGTATCTATATAAAAAGAAAATAATTGAATCACAATTAGTTACCAAAATAATATCTAAGTGAGTGAATACTAGTACACTATAAATTCTCAAAATCAAAAATAAATTTACTTTCATGTATCAAAAAATGTTTGATATATTAGAAAATGATAGTTAGGAAATCGCAAAGAAGTAAAACATTTGATAGCTAGTTTGCTCATGATAACAGAGAAGTAACATTATCCTTTTTCTTTTTCAAAAAAGTGTTATCTGGAACCTGTTTCTCACTTAATAATACTACTCTGATGTCTTTTAAAATCATATCCCATTAATCACAAAAATAATTTATTGGTTTTTTAATAAAAGTATTATAGCATATATAGTTGAGAGGCTATAGATAATAAAAAAATTTGGAGAAGATGCTTGAGTATTTTGTACAAGTGAATAAAAATTAAGGAGTAGGTGATTTTTTTATTGCAGCAATATTTTATTACACTCAAATGATATCACAAAAGCATTAATATATAAGAATATAGAACAAAAAAAACCTTCCCAATAAGAAAGTTTAGACTATATGCATTTCACTAAAAAAGAATTAAGCAAAAGAAAGAAATATGGCACAGCTGTCTTAATTTGTTTCAGATAATTGGGGGACAAATATATATAGGCAAGTTTTTAATAATCATACACAATGATTTTTTTTTCTTTCAAAAAAACCTGTAAGCATCTAAAAAATGAACAGAATAATAAAAACACAAGTAAAATCATAAAATATTAAAATTTTAGGCAATATTAGATAAATGCATAAGTGAAAACAAATACATGTAAATATAAATTTATTATAATAATTAATAGAATAAAATAAATACCCTTTATTTAATAAAATTTAGTTGATCATTCCAAGACAAGGAAAAGTTTAGGTTGTCACAGAAAAGTTACCAAAAAGCTTACTAACATAAAATTGCACCAAAGGAAAGGATGATGATAGTGGTGCCATAAATATTCAGGCAACAAGTATTTGTGAAGTTATCTTTTGTGTCCTATAATCTTTCTTTAGATTAACAAATAGAAAGATACTTCTTTAGATCAACTAGGACTTAGAGCTTAAAATGGATTCTGATCATGCATATTTGAGTAGAGCATTAGATTCACAAAAGTATTAAATTGAAGGCTAGAGAACTAAGCATTCAGCAACTAGTATGGAGCAACAAACATCTAATAAAAGATATTCATATTTAACAGAATATAATGGTTAAATTGCAGTTTAGGTTCCTTCCTTGCCAACTTGTGAATTTGAAGCGCTTTTTGCACATGCTCATTAATTACTCTTTTGTTTTAGCCTTTCATTGACCACTAATTAAGTTTCACTTTGAAATAGCGGTACAATTTTCACCATAACATCAGCGTTTTTGAAAACACACCAAGCAGGGGACCCAAAGCACATTTTCACTGAATATAATTGATACTATGTAGAAGACGGTCTAACAGCTTTCACTATATAAAATACCTCTTATGAGGACTTTTCACAGAAAATGGAACTTATTTTCTGTTCCATTTTTCATTACAAGTAAGAAAACCCGGGAAATTCCCAAGCACCTCTTCAACAGATGTGCATAAAGAAGCATAACATCAATCTCCCATTTTTTAAGAGAGGTCTTAAAAAATTACTTTGAACAGCCCATAGTGATAAGAGAAGCTATTACTAAGCCACAATGAGCTCAACAGAAAATATAATCCTCTTTCACAAGCAGGTTTATAAAATTTGTCTATATTGAAACTAAGGTTGGAAAGAAACAGTTTAGAATCATTGTGAATGAATGATACGGTATTAATGAGCATTTCTCGAGGAAACATAGTTAACTTTAAATAAAAGCAATAGGACCATAGCAATATAGTATTTGTATTATAATTTATTAAGTAACCTGTAAATAAATTTAAAAACTTGAACTGAAATATATATATGTATATATAGATAAACTTACCAGACATTTTGAATCAGAGCTATCATCAAAACGTTGCAATATTATATAATTGGAACTTAATGTTAGGAATTCGGTTGAATTTAAAACGCCATCACTGTTTTTGTCTAAGATTTTAAATATTTCTCCTATTTTGTTAGTCACATCAGGTAGCTTTAAATATTCATTGTTCCCTCTGAAAAGATTATCGCTAAACCAAAAAATATAACATGCAATTCCGGCACAGATTAGTACAATAACAACATATTTCATAGTGATGTATTAAACATTATATTCTTTGCATAAATAAACAAAATATTAAAAAGTAAAAATTGATTATAATGGGATAAATCTAAATTTCTCTTTTTATAACAAAAATCATTTGCCGAAGTGTTTCAAAATTACAACATTAAAGATATTTATTAACATGAGTATATATATATTTATAAATAAAGAAGTCAAAGGGTTGTGTTCAGCTGTCTGCTTGTGTTTAGTCTCTATTTACTAACAATAAAAAAGTGATTTCCGGTTTTTGTTCCTCCCACCGGAAACCTTTGATATTTAAGATAAATTTGATTTGAAATTAGTAAAGTTCGGATATGGTTTAATTAAAATTTATATTGCTGTTAATTTTCCAGGAGCTGTTGATTTAACTATAAATATTTTTCATTATTTTCCAAGCTTTTTTTATATTTTTTTGTCTTTCTGCCTTCTACATATACTTTAACTTAAATCGAATGCCATTTTGTTGTTTTGTTGATTTGTTGATTATTTTTAATGGGTACCGCCATATTGTGCCGATGTAGCTTGTAGGAAATGTTGTATAATATGTAATTTCTTTTTACTTACGTTCTTCTTCATTCAATTTATTTTATTTTGATCAATTAATTAAAAGCAATAAAAATCAAGGTAATTAAATCATTTTAGTATAGTCTACTGTTTATAAGTTCCCTTTATTTTTGAGATTTGCTTTGAGGACTCAAATCTATTATTGCACTTTTATTATGATATATTTATAATGAATTTGATTTCTAAATGTAATTTTATATTTTTCAGATGTGGCATGAAGCTAGAAAACAAGAAAAAAAGATTCGGGGTATGATGGTTGATTATAAGAGAAGAGCAGAACGAAGAAGGGATTATTATGAAAAAATAGTATAGATTTTCTGAATATTTTAATTTCTAAAATAATTTTTCATGCCCTGTGCTTAATAATGTTTCATTAAACATTTTAAATTTTCTCTATTTGTATCTGATATAGTTTAAACATAATATATACTAGCACATTAAGCTTAGAATGTTTAATTTATATTAATAGTTTAAAACTTAATCTATCTTGCTTGAATTTATAAAGAATAAAAT
This sequence comes from Latrodectus geometricus, assembly GCA_026290005.1. NCBI lineage: Eukaryota > Metazoa > Arthropoda > Arachnida > Araneae > Theridiidae > Latrodectus > Latrodectus geometricus. Next base: position 894,089 of record JAPDSC010052032.1, on the reverse strand, counting down.
ATGGGTAAAATCCTGTGAACCAGTTTAGGTTTGGCATGATTCCCACAAAACACTGCAGTTATCTCTGCAACCTAAATTATATCACTTCACATATTATATGGTTTTCAAAATCCTGATCGCACCTAAACTCGAACTTTAAACATTGGAATCTTGTGTTATTTTAGATTCCAAATTTTTCATTATAATTCCTAACTACAGAAGTATTATGAAACTAATGATTATAGAAAGTTATTTCACAAACATATATTACAAAACAAAGAACTAAATATTATGCAATTCAGGATGGGAGTCATCCAGGCAATAAAGTTAAATCAATAATATAAATAAATGCATTTATGGTAATTGCAGATTTTGATTATCAGATCAGTGGTACCTATCTTAAAAAATTATCAATGTAAATACGATCTACCCTAGAGGGAACTGGCAATAAGGCTAAATCAATAGTTATCTATTTGAATCATAAAAAACCTAAATATCTGTCAATTATCTGTATATGATACTCAATAAATTACATAAATTATTACATACAATTGCAATTTTAAGGAAGTAACATATAGCAATAGTTTTCACTTAATCATTACAGATTTTTTTTTAAAAAATTTAATTTATCGCTATGTGTACCTTTTACTTCCTATACATTTGTACTAGAATTCATATATTTCAATTTTAATTTCACTTTTAAGATAAAGCAACTTCAAACACATAAATCTCAATCATGTATGTAAAAGAACTTCAAGGTTTTACTGAATATATGTAAAAGAACTTCAAGGTTTTACTGAAACTCAGCAAATTTTATGCATACTCACATAAGGTTATATCATAAAATCGTAAGAATACATTCCAGCTCAGTAAATCACAATTTGGCTCATTTATTACTGTATTGCTTCCTAGATTTAGTCAGAATATGTATTTAAAATAATTAAATTTTCAGCAGAAAATTCATTGCGCAAATTAATATAAATAACTAAATTAGAAGAAGAAAATCAATTTTTGAAACATTTTTCTGTCTGTTAACAGGCACGCATTTTAAATAATACTTCTTTAAATAGTTGATTATTTTAATTTATTTTCTATATCTAATAATTCTGTATTTGTGTGGATTGCTTAATACAAATATCGGTTTAAGTTTATAAGAAACTGCTGAATAAAATGAGGCTATTGTAATGGCTTCAAACTGGTGTTACTAGGATAATTTATTATTAATTTGATATGAATATTTGCTTCTTCAGCCACTTCATAAAAAAGTTTAATGTTTTTAATTCTAATGAAATGTTAACAGAAATTTTTAATTAATATATTGTTATCAGTATTAATCATCAACCAAAATTGCTGCTTTATAGTTTTTCCATTTCAATTTAGTGATGTAAAGGCTCATGTCACCAAATGTAAACAACTTAGCACCAACTTATCTTGAACTTGGAAGATCAACAAAATGCACTGTCTCCTATTTTCAAATTCATTATCTTGTTTCTTAATCCAACTTTGAATGTCTAGCGGACAGCCGAATGATTAGTGCCTTGTCTTTCATTTCAGCAATTTGTTAGTCCCAATTTAATTAATCTTCATATTCAAGTAAATGACTGAGCAACAAACAAACTAAATCAACTTTGAATATTGTAAACTCACACTCTTTGATTTTGAATGCTTTACTTAACTTTTTTACCACATTAGTATTTTTGACTAAATGTTGGAAACTTGATGTCACACATTTTATAATAGTAAATATAAAATAATTATAAGTTAAAACTGTTCTTTATTTTTGTAATATATATAATTATTTATTTAATTAATTCAACGAACAAACATGCATAAACAGACTGACTATAACAATATGAAATATTAGTTAGCAGTATGAAGCTAAATATCTGAATGTTAATAACATACATCTTGATAAAGACTTGATTTCTAATTAAATCAGGAAATGTTACCTACCTTAAAACATCCTATGTAATACACTTGGACAGGGTCAAGAATCAGGTAATATTTTTAAATCAACTAGGTAAAATCTGTTTTCAATTACTCAGATTTTTTTATTAGCTGGGCTATTGTTCACACAGTATTCTAATTTTAAATCATCAAGCAATTGCTTGTACAATATAATGATATGGTAATATTACAGTAAATATTCATTTCAACCAATTTATCAACAAGACTAAATTTTTAAATAAATAACAAATTATAGAAAATACTCATACTTTTTTCTATTAAATATTAAAGTTAAATGAATGTATGTATTTATATGCATACATGCTTATTTTTCCTGAATAAAATTCATAAATATCATATTTGATGTAGAAAATGTATTAAACTAAAATGATGTATGCAATATTGTTAATGGAAATTGCCTTATTATCAATATACAATGAACTGTTTAAACAAATGAAAAGGAAATGTTCCCATCAATATCAAATCTGAATAGTAAGTCTGATTCAATTATGTTTTCAAATTACAAATATTAGATACTTGCCCTTTTAAATTTTATGATTAATTCTAAATTTTAGCAAATTTTTCATAAGAAGTATATATAGTACAAAAAGTATTTTTTAAAGCTTTCCATGGCTTTTTATTGGGTCTAAATATTGAAAATTACTTTTACAGAAACAAGATCCTGCCCAATTTTTGCAAGTCCATGGTCGGCCAGCTAAAATACATCTTGACCCTGCTGTTGCCATAGCTGCTGATAGTCCAGCTACTATGTAAGTTCTGTTGAAATTTTAAATTTGATTCTCTTATTACTGAGTCAATTTAAACCAGAAAAAGTATTGATTTTTTAAATAAAAGTACACACTATTCTGAAATAAATATTATCACACAAAAAGTATTTTTTAGGTTACATATAGGAATGTAAATTACTTAAGAATTATATATTTTAAAATGCGTTCTGGTAAAAAAATGTTAATGGATGCTGAAAAATCATTTTACATTTTTAGAAAGAAACATTTCTTTGATAGAAATATTTTATGTACTCCTTGATTTTCATGGCGACCATTATAAATCGCAAAATCATGCTTTGAAAAAAAAAAAAAGTAAACAGTCAAAATTGAGAACCAACTCTACACACTTTCAATTTGTATTCAAACTGTCCAAAGTAGACCATTTTTTTTCCAATTTAAATTTTATAAAAGAATTTAAACAATTTTTAATTTAGTGAGGAGTAGCTTTATTTATGTTACTGAACTTTATTGAAATTTTTTATTTAATAAATTGACAATTATGAATATATTATTTATATTTATATGTGCATAAATAAAAAATTTAAATCAAATTCTTGATTTGGCAGAAAACAAAATCTTAATAATAAACAAAGTTTAAAACAAGTCCCTAATATTCTAAAATTTAAATATTTCTAGCAATTATTTTTCCTTTTAAAAAAATGTTGAAAATTGCTAACATAGAAAATTTGATATATAGAAATTTTTTTTTATCTTTGGAAAAAAATGTGATATTGTGTAGAGCAAAATTCTATCAGAACGTTTTCTAAATTGAAATCATTTCAATTCTTTTGTATTAGTAATGATGTAGTTTCATGTACCTGCCCTTAAAATTATCAAGTTTTTCTGAAAATGATTCCTTACTCCTCAAAGTTAGGGTTAGAGGAAAATTGTGAGGCATTTATTGATTTACTTTTGTTGAATTTGTGAGTCTTACTATTTTTCTTTGTGGAACTATGTATAAAATTCAAGTAAATCTAAACACTGTTATAAGTATCACCTTTAGATTAGATATAAAAAATATTCATTTTACTTTAATTTTTTCTTGTATATTTATTATTAAAGGATGCCGTGGCAAGGTCATGCAGATAATCTTATTGATAGATTTGATGTACGTGCTCATTTGGATATAATTCCAGAATATAAACCAAAGTAAGTAATAACTAAGACTTCTTCTTTTTAAAATAATGAAGAAACACCTGCTTTATTTTCATTTAAAATTATCTATAGAATTTTTCATCAGTCATATTAAGATGTATAGAATCATCAGTTAAATTAAATCAGTACTGAATTAACCATTAGATGCTAAAATATTTCTCATCTTTCATACAATTGTTGATGTTAATTAAATCAAAATTTTTAGAGAAGGTGATGAACCAGTAGAAGATAGGCAAGCTTGTTATGAAAGGTATCGAACTTTAGTTCAGAATGATTTTTTGGGAGGTTTGTATTTTTTTAAATCTTAAAATATTGATGTTTTTATATATTTTATAATGTATATTTATTAACTTAATCTTTCTATTCTCTATCAGTTACTATCTTGATTTAAGCAGAATATACCCAGCTGTTTATTTTCTTTATTTTATAATCTCTTGACTATTCATGTTTTTGTCGTGCATATTCCAATGTTTTTCCCATTTGTCAATGTTAGTAATTTAACATGTTTTTTGCTAAAACTAATGACTGATAATTTATGTTAAGTTATCTGTGTTTTTATGATTTTCAAGTGATTCCTGTTATTTAAATGTTATTTCATTGGATTTTAGTATATAACTCATAGTTGGAATGTAAATTAATAATTTTGCTCTTTGTGTTAAATAATTGGTTACTTAACTTAATTTCATCCATTTTGCATTTTTTCTTACTGTTAATATCTTACCAATACAGTCTTGTACAAATCACTGATCAAAAATAACTGATGTGAATAGATTTAGATAAAATAAACTAGAATCTGCAATAAATTTCATTATTGAATTCCTTTTGAGAAAATTTTCACTTCAGTTTGTCAAAAGCTTTTTTTATTTATTTATTTATTTATTATTTTTTTTTGTGTGTGATTAACAGTTAACATTGCAAAGTACTATTTATATAATTACAAAAAGGTAAGCCTTAACAAGTTATATCTCAGTTCTGAAGTAAAGTTTACCAATTGATAATATTTTTGTAGACCCATTAAAAATCATACCATTGGAATGAACGAATTTTAGTTTTAATGCTAGTATTAACGGTTTTTTTTATTTTATTTTATATGTAACAATAAAATAAAAAACAGAATTTTTATTAATATTTTTAAATTAAAAGTATTACTGAAAAATTACTTAGACTATTACTTCAAGTCTTTTTATTTAAGCAATATAATTAAGCTAAGTTAATGAAATTTTTGTAAATTTTAATTTCAAATATATTGTTCTGTGAAACCTATTGAATTATTTGGAATCACCATGTATTGTACATGTTAACATATTGCTAAATAAAAATTTATTTCTTAGAAAAAATATATTAGTTTGAAAAAGTGTAAAATACTAAAATCTTATTTTAAAATTTCATATAAAAAGAGAAATTTAGAATCAATTTAGCCCTTCTCATAAAAAAACTTGTATTTAAAATTTAAATTTACTTCACAGGAATTAAAATTTAAAGCTAATATATATAATTTAATATCCTTTAGATGTTTAAATTTTTACTAAAAAATTTCTTAAATTTTAGTTTGTGAATTATTAAATATTGTATGAATACTATATTTAATAATGAGCTTTATAATATTCTTAATTTGAAATATATTAGCGTACTCTAAAGTTTTCATTTGTGTTAGTACCTTTCATGTGTACCAATACTTGTATTTGTCAAAACTTGTTTCTGCAGCATTGCCCTCACACTGTTCATTATGAAATACTCGTGTTTGATAAATAATATATTTGTTTATATTATTTGTCTATAACAGTATACAAATAAAATAATTATTTGTTGCATTAAAAAATATTTTCAAGAGTTCTTATTGTCCATTTTATTAATATACAAGTTTTATATAAAATCTGAAATATTAAACTATATGCAAATCAAAAATGTAATTCTTTTTAATAATTTTTTGCCCAGGAAATTTTTTTGCAAAACTTCACACTTGAAAAATAAAATATTTATTTAAAATATTCCTTACTTTTTATCAATGAAGCAGAGTTTTGACTAATAATCATACTGTCATAACAATCTGAAGTGGATGCAAATAAAATTGAACCTAAGAATGTACAGTAAACCAATAGTTATCCCAAATCACTAATTTACTGGTAAAATAATGAAAAAATTGATTCAATCAGAGTTTACAAAAATCGTGAGATATTTGTTTCAGAGAGAAATTAGGAATTAAAAAAAATATCACATCTTCCTGTCAAAAGAGTTTAGTAATTTTATGATGATTCAAGTAAATTAGGAATGATTATGTATATAAAAATAAGTCAATTATTTTGTAATACAATACTTTTCATTGGTTCAGAGCATATAGTACTTTGAATTCTCATATTGAGTTTCCTTGTAGTTAATGAAGATAAATTTTTGCATCAAATTTTTATGGAAGAAAGATATGGCATATTTAAACCTGGACCTGAAGATGAAAAAAAGAAGTAAGCTATACTTTTCAAATTGTTTTGGTGTTTTATCTGGTATTGGTTTTTAATATTTTCTTTTATATAGATTACTTGATAAAAAAGCTGCTATTGGATATGTTTATGAAGATAGTACAGAGTCTCCAACAAGATCAGCTATTAACAAAGATGCTGAGGATGATGAGGAAAATGAAGAAGAAAAGGAAGAAGATTTAAGTGATCTTGATTTGGGTAAAAAATGAAATTGCTTTTTCATTATTCTGTTTTTTTGAAAAACTAGTATTTTAAGATAATGTATTTTATTATAATGAATCATTTAAATTTTTTTAAATAAATCCAAATTTATGATGTATATTTCTATTTTGATTTTTTAAAACTCATTATTTTCAAGTTTTAATTTTTTCAGATTTTTCATATTTTTTTTTATTTTAAGATTTTTTTATTAATTTTTTAAAAATTTTATTAAATTTACTGTAAATATTTTAAATAGAAATGCTTATTTTTGATATTAAAATTTTTTATATCCAACTTAAGTAACATTTATCTGATGTAAAAAATTTCTTTGTGGTAGAAAATAAAAATAAAATGACTAATTAACTTCATTTTTCAGGAATTGTATTTTTAATTATTAATATTTCATGGTCTTTGGTATTTTTACAACTGAGTAAAAATATTTCCAATTATATGCTAAAACTTTGTGTAATTTTTTTCATTTATTCAATTGAGTCTTTTGTGTCATTTTCCAAATTTATAAGTATTTCAAATCTTTGTTTTTACTATAAATTTTCTCGGTTTTAAATTTTAAGATCTCTAGTAAAGTCATCTGTAGGAAAAATTATTTGAAATATTATTTGTCATAATAATTCATATAAAACATAAATTAAGGACTTTGATTACAAAGTAATTAAACATTTTATATTACCTTCTTTAATATCCATTAAATTATTTCTATCAATTAATCTTCTGTGTGCTGATTTCTTTTAATTTCATTAATGCTATGGACAAAATCTTGATATTGGCATCATCAAAATATATAAATTAGCTTTCAATTTTTATAAATTTTAGGTACTTTTTAAAACTACTTGTGTGAAAATTTCACCATTTCTTTAACATAAATTCTTTTAATTATAAATTCAGGATCAGGCAAAAAGACCACCTGTATTTGGAGAGGATATTGTAGGAGTTGTGGGGATTTGGGATTGAAAAGGTGGTATCAATTGATAATATATATGCAATTTTCATATGTGCAACAGCTTGGCATGGTGAATATCCTGCATTTTTTGTGAAGGAATATATTCATAATAGTGGTTCTGTGATTACTACTCAGCAAAACATTTCACATTCCTTGTGATTTGAATAGTATCACTTTATGTCCCAAGAGAAAAGATTTTTTTCTCTTCGGAAATATAAAGACAAGTATACAAAGATCATCCAGATTCTGCAAGCACTTTAGAAGGCAATCACTCTGGCATTGAATGTTACTCCATTTGAAATGGCATGAAGAGCTATGGACATCTTTTGAGAAAGGCTTTGTCAATGGAGGACACAATTTACTTGACTTTATTTTTAAAATCATGTAATGTAAAATAGCATTGATTTTGTTCACAAATAAAAGTATTTTCTCTGTATCTTTTGTTTGTAAGTCCCTTTAAAAATAGGAACAGTTTTTTTTACCTGGTTTCTTATATGCATTGTTTTATAAAATTAACTTGTGTTTCTTGAATTATATTGATCATGTTCTTTGACTTATTTTTCTGAGGAAGCATTCATTTTGTTCCAGTTCATTGACTTTCAATATCATAATTAATCTTTTGTTAAAAATTAGAAGAATTTTGAATTTATGCTTTGTACATCTATAGTATCTTTTTGTGCTTGATGTTGTTTGGGTTATTGCTTTTCAGTAACTTTTTGTACATAATCACAAAATTGATTGGTGCATAGGCAGACCTGCCAACTTTTATGCATTGTGCCTGAGTTAAATGCAAAATCACTAGATACTTTATGTACTTCTGTTGACATATGACAAACGATGTTAATAATTTAAAATATATTTTTTCTTTAAAAATTACTAGTTATTATTAAATGTTTTAAAATGGCCTTTTAAAAGCAATGAGATCATAATTGACTTCTATTATTTTAATTGAAATTCTAAAAAATATAAGAAAGTTCAAGAATTGTAAGACCAAAATACTCAAAAAGTTCCTTTGACATGTTTGGACACATTGGCTTTCCTGTAAAAAAAGTTTTTAAGGGCTTATTGATCAATGGAATTTTTTTTCAAAATATTTTTATATTATAGTTTAAGTGGAAAAGTCTGTATATTCTGAAAATCTGGTATCATTTAGTATATGAAGAATTAAAACTAAAAATTTTGATGTGGATATACAATGTATCAAATCAAGTATGCAAAAAAAAAAAAAAAAAAAAAAAAAAAAATCTGGAATAGAATCAGAAAAGTGCAAGGAAATTTTTTGATAAAGATATTAAATTTGAAATCTCAAGATATAACTAGAGAAAAGAAACTTCATGTTCATAATTCATTTAAATAAATAATATAGTCATTAAAGCATATAGTCTGTTTTTGCTTCTCATAATAAAGATATTCAAATGGTAAAATGTTTTATTCAGTCGTCCATTCATTCATAAAGTTAAAGATATGTATTGCCTGCTGATGGAACTGACAGCTAAGTTTGTTAAACCTTATCTAAGCTAAAAACGGAAAGACTTGTTCTCTAGTCTGTAATAAGTAAATTAAGAAAATTGTCATCTTTGTTAGTGATTACATTATAGTAACAAGTTTTTTTTACCTTAGCAAAAAAGACTTAAAATGAATTTTAAAACTTGCTATCTAATAATAGTTCAGAAAATTAACTTATAAAATCTTTATGTTATGGATTTTGTTGTAAGCAAGAATTTCAAATCCATGTTTTAAGTTTTACTTCAATTTTTAGAAAACAAAAGTATTTGTAAATATTTTTTAAAAGGATTATAAATAATTACGTAAGACATTAGTTTACCTTATTATGAATGAGTTGAATAGTTTAATTTTCAATATTTGTTTTCAGTTTCCTACATGTTAGTTATGTTAAATTGATATTTATTAAAAAATTATAAATGTCATTTATATTACATTTCTGCTTAGTTGTATGGTTTGACTGGTTGTATGGTAAAATTATACTAATTTAGATTAATGCCAAATAGTCTAAAATACAAAAGTTTCCTCTTCAATCTCTTGAATTAAATTGTTTGGCAATCATGAAATATATGCTTCATACATTTTCAAAAGTTTTGAAAGTGATAAGAAAGCAATTTATATTGCTTAATATATTTGTTTTCAAAAACATTTCTCATCTTGTTGTACTTGCTGTAAATGGAGTTGAGATTTATTAAAATAAATTTTTATTTGGTTTTTGATCTAGTTCAATTTTGTTTATAATGACTTTTGGACTACTAACTTAGATTAATAAAATTTTTCTAAGTTAATTATTTTTTAAAAATATGCCAATTTTTATGATTGTGTAATGGCTCAAATACGAATGTGCAGTCCTATTGCATCCGTAAAGTAAGAATTCTTAGAATTTCATAAGGCTGATAAGAATTAAGTAGGAAACATTCTTCAATTTTTGTTACTCATCAAAAATTTTTATTAAGATAATGTTTTATTACGATAATATTTTCACAGTATTTACTTACACTAACTAATGTTATACTTTTGCTAATTTATAAAAATTAAAAATGCAGGTATGTGTTTAGTTCAAGTTCCCCCCTTTTTCCTTTTTGTTTTATATATCAGAAAAATTGTAAAGTTTTAAAATTTTAAATGTCTGCAAAAGATTTATTATTATAAAAATCCAAATATTTTACAAATATAACAACTTTAATTTCAGCTAATTAAGAAAAAATCACAAAACATTTTATGTTGTAATTATTTTATTAGAGTTATTAAAATAATATGAAAAGTTTTTGTTAGTTATATAAATTGTTTACTAATTAATGATATATTTATTTTGTTACATTTATTATTTTTGCATGTCTTTTTTAATAAAAATTAAAAATAATTCAATTTATAAATTAAAAAAAGAAGATTTATTATTTAAAAATTCAAAATATAATTTCCATGGCTAAATTAGTGACATTTTGTAATTACTTTTTATAGATGTCACTGTTGATGTAAGCATACTCACCCCATCCCAGTGCGCTGAAATGAATGAACAGTCGCTCAAATATGGCATGGTAGACGATGACTTTATAACGTAAGAGATCTTATCACACTCTATTTAGATGTTCTGGCTACCTCTTTTGCATAAAATCTGTCACAAATAGAATCAACATGGCGTCCTCCCCTTTGCCACATAAATTTCTTTCATTTCCATAGTCTTTACATTGGGTATTTTACCAAAAATATATAACAATGTTATGATTTTCATAAAATATACTGAAATAAGAGGGCATTCCAACAGATATCTACTCCAGGACAAGGATGAAGCAGACCAGCTACGTCTTGCTCGTGAAATTGAAGAAGAAAAGGCTATGTATTCGGTAAGAATAAATTTTAATTTTTGTTTAGTTTATATTTAAAAGTAATTAAAAGATGTTACATATTGTGTTCACAATTTATTGATATTTATGTACTTCTTATACTGTTTTTTGAAACAAAAGACATACATTTTTATTTTTTTTTACTTTTTGTGATGCTTACATATTATCCTGTCAACAGTTTCCATAAAAAATTATGTCACCAAGTATTGTGTTTTAGTGCCAAAGTTTTAATTTAGTGACTGCATTGGTTGATCAAATTCATAAGCTTTGATGTTTTATATATACATATATATTTATAAAACATGATTACATTTTTTGTTTCATCTTAAGGAAGTTTTAAAATTATTCATTTCCTGTAATTTTGTCCATGGAAAATTCATATTAATTAAAAATAACTTTATTCTATTTGTTCCAAAGAAGACACAAATTAACTGCTCTTTTTTTTTTCTTCACAATTGAAAAAATTATTAAAATTTAAGATTTGTTAACCAGTATTCATCAAGGTTACAGAAAAGGATCCAAAGATTTTTGCCATTAAGCAGCAATATTTGGTGACATATTTTTATTCCACATAAGTAGTCGCCTGAGTAACCCTGAGTGAGTGTGTAAAAACCCTTTATCTAAAGCATATTTTGAATCCTATTCTACAATGCTATCTTATGTTCATTAGAAACTAAACTTGAAATTAATACTAATGCTTTTGTTCTTATTTTTATAAAAGTGATTTTAGTTTTATATGTTAGTGTTTTCTAAGTTATTGACATTTAATACAGTGAAAAATGAGATCGATGTAGATTTTCAGAGAAAAAAATTTGGTAATGTTTTGCTCTTATTTGTTGTATTAGCTTTTTCTTGCACACATATAGTTATATTCTCTAATGCTTTTGAAATGACATTAATTATTTTACAAAGTAACTAAAGTATTTCTGTAAAATAATTTCAATTTAACAACCAATTATTTTTCTGTTTCTTATACTAATATTAATTTATTATAATATTTCTAAAGTTCATTGTTCATCTGACAATATTTTAATACTAATGCATTTCAAACTTGGTTTAAAAATTGTTAATTATTATAATGTTATTTAACTATTTATGATTGAGAAGCAAAGAGGAAAATGAATATTGTATATTTGGTAGACATTTTTAACCATTAAATGCCCTCAACTGAATGATTCATAATATACCTTTCCTTGTGTCTTGCTATGAAGGAGAAAGTTGAACAAAACTGTAAAAATTATATTCAAAGTATAACCAAAAATGAACTATGAATTTTCAGATAGAGGACATTGTAATTTTCCTTCAAAAAATACATCAATGTTACAAACATAACATAAAATAGTTGTATGTTGATTAAATGATTACTAGCTAACGTTTTTTAAATGTCATTAAAATTTATGAAGAAATAGTATTAAAATAACTAGTTATATGTTTGTTATTAACTATACTTAAAACATTTTCTTATTTTTATGTCATTCCACGTTTGGAAGTTTTGAAAGTGAACAATTGAAACATTTCCTACTTACATTTTAGGATTATTTTCTCTTAAATTATTGTGGAATGCTAATACTATTGAATCATTTAAAAAATTTTTAAAAGTATTTTTGTTGAAACTTTTGGCATGCCACTATATTGCAAATTAATGTGATATATATCAGAATTTTTGTGAATAAATTTTGTACAGTTCACTGATAGAACTTAGATTTATTCAATCTTTAATACAGTACCATAATAAAGAACTTTTGAGTAACTTCATACAAACTGTACTTGAAGAATATAAAGCCTATATTTTTGCATGAAAATGAATAAATTAAAAAGTCATGTTCTACAAATGGTTTATTATAATGTCAATATACAAGAAGAGTTATTTATTACTCACAACTATCACAAAATAAATTTTCCATGGTAAGAACAAATTTTGATTGCAATACTATTTCTAAGATATAGACTTAACTGAATGAAAAAGGTGCTTAATAAGAATTTATTAAAGATGCTTCTATTCCATGCTTCATTATTCTGGCTATCATGTTAACATCTTAAATATAATTAATGTCATTCCAGTTCTATGGATTGAAACATAAACATTTTGTATATTTTCCTTAAAGGAAAATATTTTGTGTATTTTGTTCAATTTTTGAAGTTTTGCTTTAATATAACTGCATTTAAAGTATTGCTGTTAAGTATGTAAACCATAAATGTTGAATAATGAGTATTTTACTTTTGAATTTTCCTTTAACTATTATTGTGTAAGCTTAAAATGTGTTTTCTCTCAGTGGTTACTTAATTTGTTCTAGTTCAATTAATTTTTCTTTAGCTTAAATTATAGTTGTTGAATTGATGTGTATTTTATAATCTAGTTACATTTTCATTAACTTTCATTTATTAAAAATAATGAACATTCATTATTTATTTAAAAGAAACAAATTATAGCAATTACACTTTAAATATTCGATAGTGAGTCCTAATAAGTTATAAACAAAACTATTTTGGTGCTTTATGGTTTCAGCTCTTTAAATGCTTGGGAAACTTTCAGCAAAAGCACACAATAATGATAGTATTAATAATTGATATTTTTACATTATATATTGAAGTTTTATGCTTTTAATTAATTAATTATCAAAATGAATAACTGTTTAAAATATCACTTAATAAATTGTTAAAAATAAATTGTTTTCATGTTTATAATCTGAAAGAGAAACTTTATTATTGCAATTTGTGTTAAGTTATTTAACATTTGGGCATTATTTAATTTTGCTAATCAAATATTGAATAGTTATGTTTCATAACAGTAGAATAATAATAAAAAGTTACAGATGGTTATCAAATAATAGAAAGATGTTAGATTTGTAAAGAATAATTTATTAGTATGGTGTAGGACTGTCTTTAGCTTGTAATATAGCTTCAATTCACCTAGCACATTCATACAAATGCTAAATAATATTATACTATGTATTCTTCATGGCGATATTTTTAAAGTTCTGAGAGAAATGCCAGTGGAGGATAGTAATTCCATATTGAATGGTTTAAAATTGACCATAACAGTTCAATTATATTGAGGTCAAGTGATTATGCAGGGTAAAGTAAATGTTAAACTTCATTCTATTGTTCATCAAACAATGATTGCAGACAAATCCTGTGGCATGGATAGGTTTATTATCATCCTGGAAAATTCTGTCCTTTGCATGAAACAAAGTTTACATCATAAGATGGACATTGTCAGCTAAAATTTTTCTGTTTATTTTTTCCCGATGATCTTTCCTTTCAGGATTATAATTGGCCAAACAGAAAACTACAACACTGCTGCTCATATCATGATAAATCCAACTTCATGTTTGGCAGTAAGAGGAAACTCATACATGTTTTTGCTGGTTCCTTCAAACATGCACTCGCTCTATTGTAAAGAAAAATGTGACAGATGATTTGTCATACCATATTTACTCTTATTAGTTGACAAGGTTTTGTGAGTGTGACTTCACTGTAGATGACATTTGATTTAAACATCTGTGACAAGTGCCTCTTCTGTAACTGTTCTGTTTATAAAGATGCCTCCATGTTGTAATCATTGACACTTGACAATCCAGATGCTGATTGAGCTCTAATAATTTTAACTACTATTGTTTGCATTTTGTTTCAATACTCATAATTGCAATTTGTTTCAATATTTATCAGTCTCTTAAACGGAACTTCTCTTTCCATTTACTATTTTGCCTTGTAGAGCTTCTCTTGCAATGCTGTTTCTGTTTTCACTGTTTCTTTATAAACACCCTAAAAGTTATAATGTTTCAGTCACTTTGCTTACCGGAGATGACACAGCACTTCTGATCAAATTTTGTATTTATGCCAAAGGATCAGAGATGCTCAAAACAACAAACTAACGAAACACACCACCGCTGTTTTTCTGGATCTCTCCAAAGCTTTTGATTGAGTCTGGTGGAACTTACTAATAATAAAACTTCATGACAATTTTGGTATCGAGGGCAGGGCACTTTCTTGAATAGCTGATTTCCTAAGAGATAGGCTCATTCGTGTTAAACATAAGGATGCTCTATCCAGATGCTATAGAACGCATCAAGGTGTCCCTCAGGGTTCTGTCCTCAGCCCAACCTTGTTTACTTTGTATTTAGCTGGGATTGAGGGGAAAATATCTGAAGGAGGATATGAAGTTGGAATTTTCGCTGATGACATTGTTCTGTGGTGTTCCGGCTCCACTGTGAACCTTAAAGAATCTACACTTAATTTAACATTAATTGACGTGAAGAACTTTGTGAATGACCAAAAGCTGGTTTTCAATATCTCAAAATCTTATACAGGATATTTTACCACTTATAAACATCTGCACTCGTATCGTCCAAAGATTCTCTTCAATGACCAGCTTCTTTCAAGTATGGAGCAATCATAAAAGAAAAAAATGCTTATGAATATCAGCAGGTATTTACTAAGTAAAGTGTTCAAATGAAATATATAATTTTATGAACAATACAACTTATTTTGGAAAATGGATATCAAACTGGCTATTATATCTGTAATATAATTATAGATATTACTAATATTAGTAAGAATCTACTTTTTGGAACAATCTTGTAAAAGTGAGGCTGCACAACAATGAAAATGTTTTCATTGTGAACAATCATATTTCTTATTTTAAACTCAAATTATTTCTGCTTGGGAAATAAATTGTAATTGAAAAATTGGAGCTAACTAAAGTATGCTTTGTTTTAGATTATTAATAATCTAAATTTAAAAACACTCAAATTGTATGCTTATAAATATTAAATTATCATTTCTCCTATAAATTGTAAAATATTAGTAAATTTTAAAAATGAAATGAAAAAAATGTTATGAAATTTTTTTTCCATAAATAACAGTTTTTACCTTTTGATATATTTTGTCATTATTAAATTGTCAAATAAAAAAGGAACATTTCCATTAATTAAAATGTAGATACCTTGACTCAAACTAAAGAATTTGATAATATTAAACTTTAAAATAGTAAAGTATAAAATTTCTATAGTTTTAATATTAATTTTTGGTTGATGTTTTTATTGAAGTTTTCTTTCTATAAAATATGTGAAAAATTATTTGATGTTGTTAATTAAGTAGTTAGTTTGATTAATTAACCTAATATTAATTGATTTTTATAAAAATATTTGAAACTGTAAAGCTAGAATATGATGAGTCGTAAATATTTGATTGTGCAATGCATTTTTTTAAGAGTATAAATAGTATTCTTCATAATATTGCTTTTTTTAAGAATTACTTTTCGAAAAGTTTATTTTATTTTATTATTATTGAAAACAAATGTGAATACCAATTGAAATTTCATAAATATAAGATGTTAGATAATGAGTAAGTAATAAAGATTCTCCTAAATAGTATGCCAGATAAGTTTGTGAAAGGAATCTACAAAAGAGCCATAAAAAAAAAAAAGCTAGCCAAAAGATGGTCTTTTAATGTTCTAATATAAGTAATTAATGGTGAATTATTTCCAGTGAAATATGATTCACCTTATTTCAAAGTTGTTTCAAACTGATAACTTATGATTTTATTTTTGACTGGACTTATTTAATTTGACTGAAAAAATTAGTGCAGATTTTTGGAAAAAGAAAATGTTTCTACAATATGTTGTTGAGTCTACAATAATATGTTGTTGAAGATAATTCCATAAAGTTATAGTTAAAGTATCATTTTATTGTTGAAAAACATTAAAAGTTCAGTGATCAGTTTCACATGCTTGTGACATTTTAGTAAAAACGATAGGAAAGTTTAGTGAAAACTATATTGTAAATATTTGAATATTTAAAAACATGTATGCTCTGAAATTTTGATTTAGAAAATTTTTCTCTTAGTGTCTTGTGAAAAGTTTTGTCTCAATGAACAATTTAAAGATGAATAATGCATCACTATCTTTAAACAATGTAGGAAGAATCAAGGAAACTTATTATAACAATATGCCAAAAGAATGTGATATTTTTGTTTTAAAAATCAACTTAGGAAGATACATTAGCAAACTTTTTACAATTTCCAGTAGTTAGATATTTTAGAAGATAAATTATTTTTTCCATAAGACTAAATATGCTTTAAAATTTAAAAAAAAATATTCCTGTCACATGGATAAGTTAGAAGAGTGTGATAATTTTTCCTTAATATTGATTGAAAATTGGAAATGTGGTGTATTAAACAAGGGTAAAAATTAAATTACCATAAACTCATTGATTTAAATTAATGTTTAACAGTGTTAAAAAAAACTATGTTTATAATTGCAGAAGTTAGACAAAAATTATTGTACATCTAAATGAATAAATAAAAATTAATAGCTAGTATCTAGCTCAATCACATTAAAGTCAGAAATCAAGGTATATGCTTTTCCTGGCATTGCAAGACATAAATAAGTATATCAGCACAGTTCTAGAAGGAATATGAAACTGTTACACAGTTCAAAATATAGTTTGATCAGTCTCTCAAAAGTAATTCCACTTTTTAATTTATTATTATTTTTACCGTTATTTTTAATTATTTACTTTTTAGTTTTTTAAAGTACTTTTTATTATATTCAATTTTTTTTAGCTTAGTTTTTTGTTTATGTGATTCATTAAGCACTCATTTCCTGACAATTTTCTTTTGATTCCTGAAATGAGTAAGAACCCTATGAACAATGAAATGAACACTTGAAAAAGCATCATTGGGTACCTTTTTATTTACTTAATTTTGTTGAAAAATATTTTTGTAGTTGACGCACTTATTTAGATTTTATTTCATATTCATTGTAATAATATTTTGTCAGTTTTAAAAAAAAATTTAAATTTTTGAAATCAGTATTTTGCATTTCCAAGTGAATTATTTAAAATTATAGTTTTCTTTGTTTTTAAAGATTTTAATTTTTATTTGAATTCTGATAAATTAATGCATGCTTTTAAAGCAGTAAGCTAAAAGCTTACTGTTTCAATTAAGTATAAGCAAATGACAATCAGTTTAATTATGTAATCAAATTGCCTTAAAGTTCTTTTAAAAGGGCATTACAGGAATGTCTCAAAATTTATTGCTTTTATTCACTAAACAATTCTCAATATTTTAATATCATGATTTTTTATGTGTCATACTTTTGTAGTAAGTTTTTATCCATATTTCAAATGGATAGCATAATTATTGCATTATGTTTTATATAGTCTCCATTATAATAGCTGGGTATGAATTGTATAAATAATTTAAAATTTTAATATCTTTTGTATAAGTAATTTATTTTAGGCTTAACGAATTCACTTTTCAAAATTTTTTGAAAGAATTTTTAAAAATGCTATATTTTATCAAACTTTGCAAATTTAGAATAAGCATCAAACTAAATAGAGAAGTATATTTTATTTACAAGTTATTCAAAATGGTAAAAAGAGACTGTAAAATACTTTGGCACTTATTTTTTTCACTAGTGCTGTACTACTATTACTAAATTCTCTAAGACTACAACTAAAATTACGCCGTAAAAGCAAAACAAATGCATTGATACAATCAAAATCTGTAGAAGCAAGCTGTAATAATACTTTCACAGCAAGGTGCCATATTGTACAGCTCTCAAAGTGGATTTTCTTTTGCCTTTAGTCGTTAAATGTATTTAAGAAAAGCTTTTATTTTCGTTTAAAGAAACCTTTGTTACACTTAATTTAATCAAATTTTATATTACGAAATTAAGTTTGAGGCCTGTTAAATTTTTGATGTTGATCTGTATAAGCAAATGATGATAATACATATGGGAAAAAGTTAAAATGTTCTTTAATTCGTATTTTCATTAATAATCCCACACATACATACAGCAACTTTTCTCCACTTATTATGGATATCTATGAATTTCTAGCCAAAATTTTCATTGTCCTCTTATATAAACAAATACAACTCACTATATCACATTATTTAATTAAGAATTTTAACTTACGGCTTTAACTGAAAACTTTAATTTAATATTTTTCCTTAAAGATTCATAATAAATTTTAAATATTGCTTAAATAAATATTATTTTCAAATAAGAGAAATAAATTTTGATGTTTTGATGAAAAAAAAAAATATATAGTGCCTGAGCTAATTCGCCAAATCTTATAATCAGTTTGCCAGATCTTAGAGACTAAACAAATTTCATATTTAAAATATGTTATTGGCAATGAAAGAACAAAAACCATTATTTTCTGAAAATATTAATATTTTATATCATAGAGGAATCTAGATAGCTGGAATATGATAACTGTTGTTTTAAGTGCTCAGATTATAAGTAATAGCAGCTGAATTTTCTCTTGTTAAAACATATAATTGTATATTTAGTGTTTTTTTTTAAAATATAATTTTAATTTGCATTGCATTTTATAAAAGGTAAGATTTTATTACAGTATTAATGCATCAAAAAATTATATCTAGTAAGTATGAGTTCCTTGTGCAGGTAAGTATTTTAATCTAAAAATAAATTAGACCAGTTGTATTAGGTAAATTTTTATTCATATTTTGTAAAAATTGCCTCTTTTCTAAAACAATTTATGTATTTTAACTATTTATTACAATTATAAATAGCTCAAATAAATGTCAACAGTTACATCTTTGTCATAAAATTTGAAAAAATAATAATTATGGCATTATATTTATGAAATAAATTTTATCTCATTTTTGATTTTATGTTCATATTTTTGTGATTGCTTACTTGTTATAATTTTTTTGTGTACAGTTTATCAATTTCTAAAAGTTATACACACACAAAATATGTTTTATAACTGTGTGTGTTCGCTTTTAGACACTTATACACGTGTATATGTTAAATATCAAAAATTAAAAATTATATTTTAATATGCTCTAGTTTGGAAATCTTACCTTAAATTTTTATATTTTTACTATCTTTAAAGTATTTTTTAGATTTATTTAATTTTTAATTCCTTACAAAATAAATGACTGACTGTAATTTTAACTTAAATTCCATTTATGTTTTCTTGTTGGACATTTAAATTTAAAATTAAAGCACTGCATTTCTTCTAAAAATATTTTAATTAAATGCTGGAGGAATTTTTAATTATAAACTTAAATAATTTTATACTTAAAAATAAATTGTTTCTCTGCTTATTTTTAAAAACTTATCAACAACCAAGCAGAGAAACAACTTATTTTTAAGTTTCAGTCTTTAAGAAAAGGGCGTTTCAATCAAATGTAATACTGAAACTATTATAAAAGTAAAACTTTTGGGTATCTAATTATTTTTATTTTATTATAAAACCTGCTAATTTAAACAAGTGCTATTGATTTGCACATTTTAATGTTTCATTTCAAATCTAATGTGATGCAAAGTAAATCATATTTTTAATCATGGATAATTTATTAATTCTTCTAACAGCAATTATTAAATTAATTTCACTGGATTAATAAACTCTCAAATTAATTTATCTGCAAAACTTCATAAGTAATTTTTTTTTAATTCTTCTATTAATAAGAGATTAATCATTTTGTGTAGTTATTCAAAATATTTCTAAATTTACTAATTGAATAAATTGAGCACTATTTCTACATAAATGCAAATCTTTTTATAAATGCCTAAGAAAATATATTTTCAGATTTTTGTATGAACAAAATTTTATTAATTTATATAAGGTATTAAAATTAAAAATTACTCATGATATTTGCCTGAAGAAATTGTAAAAATATTTACATTTTTTTAAAAAAATTTACTAATAATTGCACTCACATTAGATTTATTACTTATATATATTTTTTAAATTCAGGAAATTTTATTAAATAAGCTATTTTAAAGTTAAAATTTTTGGTAGCTTGTATTTTATTTTGTTAAAAGATTTTTTATATAAAAAGTTTCTGAAATATTAAATATTGTGAAAAATTATTTTAAAATTTAAATTTTAATAACATAATAAGTAGAATTTATTTGTGTTAGTTTTTACATTTAAAAAATAAAAAACTTGTTAATCAGAAGCACATATAATTTTTCTCAATTTGGCTGAATTTAATAAAATAATGCAGTTGTTATTAATTTAGAAATGTGTGTTTTTAAATTCATAACAAAGAATTGATTCTAATTGACTAATTACTTTTTATTCCTTAGCTTAAATCTCAGTCTTTAATTATATGATCGAAAATTTGTCTGTTCATTCTTAAAATATTTCAAATGAAGTTAAAGACTTTAATATATACAGTGATAAAATAAATTTACTTTTTCATTAAAGCATGCGTTGTTAATGCAGTTAATTTTAAAGGTTGTGAATTGAAATTTTAATGAAGATTTAAAAAAATTTTGCTGGAGTTATTTGAAAGTGTGAAATTCAAAATTTACTTTAATAAAGAGGAATCTATAAAAAGTTTTCAAATTCCAATTTAACCATTTTGCTTAATGTTGTAATGAAATTTTTACTATCTCTATACTTATAGTGTTCACATCACAAGTATTTAAGTTTTTATTTATAAATGAAAATATATATTATAAGAATAAAATGAAACCCACAAAATACACATAATAATGTGATGGAGAATATTAAGAATGTTTATCAAAAAAGGGAAATCCCTTATTTTTAAATTTTTTTAAATATTGCCAACCAATTTGGTGTACATTGTTTGTTACTGAAAATTTAAATTAAATTTTCAAAATAAAATTAATTTAATAGAAATTTATTCTAGACTTTTTGTGAAGTTTACTGTGTAAATTTCTTAAAATTAAAAATATTCATAATTTTCCAAATTAAATATTTCAAATAAGTTGACAGATTTTTTAGTTTACATAATAAATCAACATCATCTTTAATCATTCTTTTTTATTATTATTTTTTTTTTTTTTAAAAAAAAGGTTATTAAATTAAATGCATTATAGAACATTTTAAATAAGTAAGCTAATAAGTATTTGAAAATTTTATGTCTGGTGAAATTATATTTCTGTTTTATATCAGTAGTTAAAATGAGACTGTTAATAAGAAAATTTTTTTAAAAAATGTAACAATTAAAACCACAGATATTTCTTTATAGAATGTATAGAATTTTCGGTATGTTATTTTATCAGATTTTAGTTCCTTTAGTAATATAAGATTTCGTTAATGATCATAAATTTATTGAAAACTTATATATATATATATATATATATATATATATATATATATATATATATAATAAATTTTTAGTTGCATGTACTTAAATTGGAAGGAATTCATATTTAAATAATTATTTATTGTTAGAAAAAAATGTCTTTTAATTGCTTACTGTTTAAAATAAAATACAAGATTCAAAGAGTAAGGAAAATTTTCAAACTTATGCATTTTATGCACATTTTAAGAAAACAGAAAATATGTATTTTCTGTTTCATGAAAAACAGAAAATATGATGTATATTTTCTGTTTTTCACTAAACCTATGTAAAGTATTCTATGAATCTTCTCCATTCAAAAAATAAAAACTTACTTAACTGAAATTTTTGCATTCAAACAAATTGCATAATTTTATGATCTCCACGATGTCATCTCTTGCAATTTTAAAGATTTTTTTATGTTAATATACTTTTTGTAAAAACATTGCTGATCTCAGCTTAATATCTTCATTTCCAAATAAATTTTAGAAATTACTAAAATAATTACTATTATCATTTTAAATTAAAAAAAGAAACCATTTTAAATTTAAAGTACATTTGTGCTCATGTGCATCAATTTAAGATTTAAATTTCTTAAAAATGCAATTTAAAAAACATCATTTTTATTTGTATATAGTTTATTTTTTATTATTCAAAGTTAGAATCTAATCTACTGTTAAGAATTTTAAATAAGTTTTTATGATTGCAAATATATTTTTATATTTATTTATCTATGATGTGTTGTATGTATAAAATCATTAACTGATATCAAGTTAAAAATTCAATTATAAAATTTAAAAATGCTTTAGCTAAGATTTTGAATGACTTGCATTATTGCAAATTATGTAAAAAAATTTAATCCCGTTATTATAAATTAAAAATGAGATTAATTTAAATAATAGTTATGTCACTATTTCCTGACAAAAAAACTATTAATAATTTGAAATTTTCGTATTGTGATATGCATTTTTAATTTTGAAAATATTTTCCTAATTTGGTTGTATAATTTTATTGTGCAAAAAGAAATGCATTAATAATGAATTTTGGAAAATAATACAACTTTTAACAAATGTTACATAGTTAAATTTTATAAGCTTAAATAAAATAAATGGTATATTAGTTCTGAACAATTAGTTACATACAGATACCACTTTTATACAAATACCCTATTGTTAATTCATTTGCTGCTTTTTTTTTCTTTTTTTTTTTTTAAACCAATATACACTTAGAAATCCTGACTTTATTTAAAAATACCTTTTATCTTCAAATGTCTTTAATTTTGTTCAAAGTATCTAATATTCCCGAGAATTTTTATTCTTTTAAATCTATGAAACAATTGCAGTTGTTTATATATATATATATATATATATATATATATATATATA